>JANIJH010370425.1:0-18705 GCA_024520975.1 Erythroxylum areolatum
TCATCCTTGCTAAATTTAAAGACTCAACTAAAAATAATAATAAAACAATTAAAGCAAAATAAAGAATAAATAAATAATAAAAGAAAAATTCGGGGCCCAACACTTTCTGTCATATAACACCTCATACGATATTCTAACGATATCACTGTGATAATGATTGTTATGCTTAAGGTCAATCAAGGTTGTACATTGACCTCATATTCCTATGAACTCCAAAATATAAGCTTTAAGCATATCTCCAACAGTTAAGACTATTAGCAACTCATAAATGTAGTCACTTACTTGTATATCCTTAGCTGTTAAATGCTATTTCCACGTATTGCTACTAGGATGTGTAGAATATGTTGTTATTTGTGCTTTCTCTAATAATCTCTTTATTCAATCATCTTTATCGGGTACACATACCTCTTATTTCAATCAGAAAGTATCATTTTCCAATTCAAACTCAAAATTTGGATTCATTTTCATTTCCTTAATAAGATTCACAATTTCTAAATTCTCAATTTGGGCTTTGCTAATCTTTTCATATGAAACTGATCTTAATTCAGTAGCTAATAGTACGTTAATTTGGCCATAATTCAACTTGACATTCTATGCTCTTTATTGTACTAGATTTGATAACCTCACTATCTAAATTTGTGCTATACTGCTATTGAATTTTTGTTTCAATGCATCAGATTACAACACTAACTTTATTGGGAAATACTCGGGTGTGCAAATATAATCTTTCAGTAATTCCATCCTTTGTCTTGGTCTTATATTCACCCCTTTCAAACTCAATAATTACCTGAAACTTAAATCAACTATATATATATATATATATTTCTATATCCAAAATATTTCACTGTACATATAATGTCACCAAGCTTTCAAAGCAGTTACTATTGCAGCAAATTCTAAATCATGTATCAAATAATCAACTCATGAGACTTTAATTGTCTCAATGCATATGAAATCACTTTATTATGCTGCATTAGATTTCATCCTAATCTTTGGTGTGAAACATCGTTGTATACTACAAAAACTCCAAATCCAAACGATATAATTAACATCAGTGTTATAATTCCTCAAAATTCTTTTTACATTCTTCAGTCCATACGATTTACAAGTTTTTCCTCAAACATTTTTGTCAAAGGCTCATATCAGTAAAATCCCCTTAACAAATTCTGGTAGTGTCTAATTTCTAGCTAATCCTAGAAAACTCCTTATCTCTTATATATTCCTTGGAGTTTCGCACTTCATCAATACCTCTACTTTCTTTGGGTCTCCCAATATGCCATGTTCAGATACTATATGACCCAACATTTTATTTTACTAAGCTAACATTCACTCTTATTGAACTTAGCATATAATTGTTTCTACCTTCATGATCTGTAAGATTTACCTCAAGTATTCAAAATATTCTTCTCAACTTTTCGAATACATTCGATATATCATCTATGATCATAGTCACTAGTTGATCCAAGCAAAATTGGGTCACTTTATTCTTCAATACCATTATATTGTCGGGGGTATTTTTTTTAACTCAAACAGATATCGCCAAAACTCAATATGCCCATGGTTGTTTCTCGTAATTCCTTAAGTAACTAATTCCTCAAATAAGGTAATATTATCTCATATTATTTTTGGTTTCCCAATTGACTTCTTTTCTCGAATGATTTTCTCCATTCATTCAATTTCCTCTAATTTCTCATTCACTTATTCTAATGTCTGTTCATTCATCCTAGTTTCTTCACACATTTCAATTTATTTGCAATCTTAACTTCCTATGTTGGTAACACATACATCAAATCTAATTTATATCTCTTGAACATATTGCCTAGAATATAGTGTGAACCTAAGTTCTCCTTACATTAGCAATAATGTCACCTAAAATTCAAGAATCCAATCACATAGTTGGATACTTTACATCAAACGAAATGCAAACACTCTCAGTAGCATGTTCTATCTCTTATGCCTGAGTCTCCGTTAGAAATGGAAATCCAATATTCACTTTTGATTAATTAAATATTCATTTCTAATTTGTTCCTTCATTGATCATCCTTAAAATAAACCATCTGGTCTACTTAACCTAATTTGATGAAATTCTTCTTCGAAAGAAGGTTTCTTGCTACTATCATCTATACTATTCATGTGATCTTTATCAATCAATTGTTTACATCATTGCTCATCAGCCATTCTTGGTACCTCAAGAAGATCAATTTTAACTATTCATAATATCTCAATAAGATCGATTTCTGTCATAAGTTATATGATTAGAATATCCTTTATAATAAGGCTTAGTGAAGCAATAAGTAGATTCATTTACTCTTATACCTTGGTATCAAGATCATTACATCTTATCTAGAGATGTATTTATGAAAATTCACCAATCTCATTTGATTATAGACAAAAATTCTCCTTTTGCACCTGTCCTCAATTGTGGGGACTATGTCGCGATCGTGCCCTTTTTCTTTTTCCTTGAATTCATCACACATAGTAACATCATTAACAATCTCAATCTATCCCCGATTGATCACTGTAAGCACTTTCGTGTGTTACTCTAATTCATCTTAGACTTTGAACTATGGGAACTATGACTAACAAATATTCAATAAGTCATAGATTGCTTCCTATATCATCTCCACATATATAATACATATATGCTCAATATTCTCACTTGTCATGGTGATCCCATTATCAGATATGTACTCACAATAACAAATCAACTTAACCTTGACAACTTTTACATATATTGCTATCATTATCTCACCTTTCAGTTACCATTATATCGTCATACATACATATGATCGCAATCAATTCAGAATTATAGATGCATAATTATCCGAGAATTCCGATCTCAATTTCACTAACTTATTCTTATGGTGGATCATAACTCTTGTCACATTAATCAAACAACCATTTTAGTTCTAAGTTCATCTTCTTAAGGTTATAATAAATGTTTGTTTTCATTCCATTATGCTTGTATACTTTAATCTCATCATATCTACTTATATCTCTATTTTCCTCAAATAATCCACAACAATGCATTCACATCTATATCACATTCAAGGATATATCACCACAGTACAATATTGATGTCATATTTAATAATACATCTATCAATACAAATGCGTTGAATCTTTATCTGTCATATCTAACCATATACTATTTCCCATTTCTAGATATCCACAAACTTTCATTTCTTCTCATTGCTTCTAACAGCTTAAACTTTTAATGAATGCTCATGCTTGTGACTCATATAAATGTCACTCAGAATGGCGATCAGTTTCCGCTGCATGCTAATACATGTTTAAAATGCATGTACCTTAACACATAGTTTAAAAAATGCCCATGTAAGATACTAAATCTGGGCTTTGATACCAAATTGTAACACCTCATTCTCCCAAGAACGAAATACGTACCTGACATCCTGAGTGATATCCGAGTAAGTACCTTGTGAGGGTGGCATGTTAGAACAGTAAGTCAATTGAACTCATTACAAAATTTTCAAAAACAACAATGCATACATATGCGGAAATCACTAGTCAAATTTTGGCCCATTTTATTCATAAAAATTTTCAAAAACAATGTTACAAACATTACATAACTCATCAGAAATTCACTAGTCACTTGAGCCTAATTCAGATACAAACATTTTAGTCATAATGTCTTTACATTGCAAAATCATTCATATACACATTGTACAGTATTTATGAGTACACAATTTAATACAAAACAATGAAATAGTATGCATATGTGAACTGATTCCAACCTTTATCGCTTACTCAAATGCAGTGGCTAGACTCCAATTTGTCTAACTGGAGGTCTTCTCTAAGCCTGAAAAAATATTGTAAATTTGGAGTTTTGTGAACTCAATGAGTGGACCATCCTCGATGGCTCAATCATATCACATAACACACATTGTTTACTAAATCATGTAATTCATATCATTTCACTAATAATCAAATAGCATCACTTATCACTTTGATCACTTATTTCATACAGAGCAGTCATACAGTTCACTTTAGTCATTCAAAACATACATATCAATGTTATATGCAATGCTTATAAGACTCACTTCTAATTTTTATTATTGTGACAAAGTTCCTTTTTACTGACTCATATCCCTTGTGGATACCAGGCTGGCCCATATCCCTTGTGGATATCGAGCTGTATCAGATAACGTCTTATATCCTTAGCAGATACCGGGTACATTTACAGCTGAGCCAGAAGCTCTTATCACATTTTGAGCTTTAAGCTCTTTATACTGACGACTTTGACCGCAACTGCCTTTATCTTTCATACATTCATATAATGAAATGCATCACATTTATTCAGTCAATCAAAAGTGCTCAACGTTATACAGTCATATTCACTATCACATTCTTATTCACATTTGTCATCAGACCTTGGTCCAGCATTTAACAATCAAGTTGAGTATCACATTTTGTCAAATTCATATACAAGGAGCACTTCCAATGATATTTATATGCATCAAATGCCTCAGACATTTAATGTCCAAAATCAGTACAATCATATTCACATTGCATATCAATAATATCAGTAGTCATTCAAAATAGAAATTTAAAATAGAACAATAATGAAAAAAGGCTATCTAGGTCGACTCACATACGCTCCAGATTAGCATTAGCTTATATGATCCGAAAACATCTAGATGTGGATGTTCTATCTTGTTTCATCATTATGAAAAACACATATTGGACACACATTATTAATTGCACAATCTTATGAATACTCAATCACATACATATATATATATGTGTTGTGAATGATACATGCTCAATGACAATCTCGGGTATATTATCTAAATGCACATCTTAAGCCTATTCTCTTTTCATAATTCACATATGTCTAATTAAACTTAGATTTATACTTCATTTGCACGTGATTATTCTAATTTCTCTATTCAATCTTTACCCTTTGTATGTGTCTATCTTATTCTTAAGCTTACACCTCAAGACACTTAGTTATTTGAATATCATAACTCAATTTCTCATCATTCCTTTTCTAACATTATATGCTCTCATAATACCCAATTCTCATTCACATTTAATCACTTAATACATCTCATAACTACAATCATATGAACATTTTCATTCACATTATACTCATGCCTTTGGTACTTTGATATCATCCATTCATTCACTTATAACCCCAATTATCATTTCAAACATATCACACATTAGTCACTTAATCGAAACATCATTGTAGGTTCAATTCAAGCCTCATTTAAGCCTTAATTAAGTCCCAATGTCCAGTGAATGTCCATTAGATAGACATCCATGTCCGCTGAGCGAACCTTCACAGGTCAGTTACATAAATTTGAAATTTTGACCCTCTATACATCAAGATCTCTTCTCAGGGTCTTATAAAGTTGTAGAACTTGATGTCCTCTTTTAAAACATAATTAAATGACCTCAATCTGAGTTCTACATCAAAGTTATTCCTCTTGCCCCAACATATATCTAATTGCATTCTTATTTCTAGATTTCTAACTTTTTACTTACTACATTCAACACCTTATGCTTGGTTTGTCATTTCTTTCTAGCTTTTTACTTAATACATTCAACAACTTATGCTTGGTCTATCATTTCTAGCTCAATTACTCATCATTTCCCCATCATTCTTAACTCCATTTCAACTCAATGTCATCCATAAACAATTTATAGTCCATGATTGATCATGAACACTAATAATAGAACATAAACATATATATACATTCATCATCAACTTTCTGCACATATTTAACCTCATTTCCACTTTCATTTCACTTCTAATTATATCCTAAATTCATCTCATTTCAAGAGCATAACTCAACATCTTGGTTAACATAACTTTCACTTTCCTTATACCCTTAATTCATAATTCATAACGTCTACATAACAACTCTTCACTCATGGTTTTCATACTCTCAAAACAGGACACAAACACATGTATTCGTCCATCAATTTGCTGCACCCATTACACAATTTCAAGTAAAATTTTGAAACTCTTATAAATAGAATTTGAATTCTATGTTTGCATGAAAAATGTAGCCATATGTCTCCAATTTAATCCAAATTAAAAACCATCTCATTTGGATATCTATAGAATAAGTTATGGCTAAATTACAGATGCATAATTAGTGGAAAATGTTACAGCCAACCTTTTTCCAACACACTTTAAACACCATTTACTCAATTAATCCAACATTATATCATTCCATAATCTATTAACCATCAAAACACCAAAGCAAGAAATTAATCCATCATATTATTCATTCACGTTTTAGCATGTACCCATCCTCATTTTATGAGCATTTAACCTCTAACTATCATTAATTATCCTTCATTCATCAAAGCCATGAAGATTAATAAGTTACTTACTTGATTTACCCAAATCCTCTTCAATCTCCATTAACATATACGGTCATTACTCTTTTAAGGTGGAATAGGTTGAGTCTTTTAGTAAAAAAAAAAAGAGAAGATAGCAAGGTATTTAAGTGGCTAGTGATGGAAGAAAGCAAGGTTCAACTTTGTGCTTAGAGAAGAGAGTGTCGTTATTAAGGAGAGGAAGATGAAGAAAATGAAGAAGATGAAGAAATGAAGCATATGTCATAAAAGACAAGTGAAAGACCATAATGTGGGTCTTTCACTTAATGAATTTCGTAATTTAAAACAAGTGGTGTGGCAAGTGACATTTGTCACTTGCCATATGTCACTTTCTCAAGGTTTCTTCTTGATCTTTTATTAACTAGTCCATTTTTCTTCAATTTCTACTCCAATTGTCTCCCAATTTTTAATGGAATATGTTATTAAATCCCAAATTCATTTATCAAAATTTTCATTGCCATTTGATAGTTAATTCTACTACTATTTATCAATTGTTCTGCCATTTGGCATTTTTCTTAGTCCAAAAATACCCTTAAATTCTATAAAATTTCCAAATTTTCACCAAAAATTTTAAGTCAATAAATATAATCTCAAAATCAATTTTTAACACATATAATTCACAATTCCAAATATAATCAGGTTTATAGATCAATTATACCCGAAAAAGTCAATGAATGCATGTACAATCATTTTAATGTGCAAAAATCAATATTAACGTGTGTGTGTGTATGTTATCATTATGCATGAGCATGAAATGTAATTTTCTAATCTCTCATTACTATTTTTAAATTACAGAAATCTAGGGTTCTAACCCTTAATATAGGAACGTGATGTTACATTTACAACATATTCATGTTAAGATTTTTTCCTCTATATAAGACCACTAAGTTAAGAAGGCAGATTTAGAGCTTTACATAGAAAAAAGAGGAAGCATTTCATGAAGCTTAGGAAAGATAAAAAACTTTGCTTATTCAGTACCTAAATCACTAGTATTCTTTATAGTTGGGAATGCAATTCTTTTACAATGACCTCACACTAATATGTCGGCTCTTGGTTGACACAACTACACAAGGGACTATTTATACAAAAATTGTTAAAGAAATCATGAAGATTATCAAAACCTTGACAAGAAATTTATCAAGCAAAGTAGTAATGAGTAAGAGTTTCAAGTAGTTTCATATTTGACATAATAAATGGTTGATTTCTCAAGTAAGATGAAGATGCTTATGAATTAAGATATGGGAAATAGTATGGTGCGTTATCAATATATCATATATGGGTATCCTTCTTATGCATGTAGGAATATTGAGCTAACATTAACTTATAGTGAGGACACAAACTACATGTTTGCCTATGAAGGAAAGAAACATATGAAGAATTAACCTCCTCTAACATATATAGTTTGAGATGGATAATTCATCCCTAAATTTTTATCTAAAGAGTCAGAAGTAAGATTAGGGAGACCAATGTAACCACTTGAGTTCAAAAATAGACCTTAGTTTTAATAACATCCACCACAGGACAATTGGATAGGGGAGGTGTTCAAGTAACTCTTGTTGAATATTAATACATTGTTGGAAAAACTGGTAAACATATAATGTATTCATCTATGAATTTGATTAAAAATTGGTCAATATAATGTAAAATATAAGTGCATTCATTTATAATTTGGAGATGTAAATGGGCCAACTAACTAAGGAGATAAGTGAAAGAGGTCAAGGAAGGCTTTCGAGTAAAACTAAGATAAATCCTAGATATCAAATGTTAGCCATTACACTTAGGAGTGGCACAAAACTTGAATCTAAAGTTGCTAAAGATAAGAAAGTGATGAAGTTAGGAAAGCTTAATGAAGAGGAAACAAATGGAGGAAGCAGTAAAAGATTGAAATCAGTTTCATTTTCATCCCGTTGTTGATATAAAGAATAAAGAAAATGTGAACCTAATGAAATCATTGCCAGTTCCATCTCTAATCAATGTCATTTATGTGAGGTTTTTAAAGGATATCATCTCCAATAAAGAAAATCAGACGAGTATTTTATGGTGTTTTTAATAGAGGAGCATAATGGCATATTGGACAACAAATTACCTCAGAAGTTGAAGGATTTATAAAGTTTCAATATTCCTTATAAATTTTGTGATTCTAAACCATTTGAATTTTTATGTGATTTAAGTGTTATACAAATATAATGCCTTTATCTATTTTTAGAAGTTAGTAATATTAGATCTCCAACCAATAAACATATCACTCGATTTAATGAATCATTCTATCAAGTATTTAATTGGGGTTATGGAAGACCTATTTGTGAAATTAGGAAAATTATTTTTCTAACCAAATTTCTTATGATGGATATAGAGTACAACATTAGGGTCCCCATTATGCTATAAAACCTTTCCTGGCTACTAAAGTGGTGGTAATTGATGTCATTTAGGGAAAGATTAAGTTTACGGTGGGCAAATATAAAGTAGAGTTTCATTTCTACTAAACATCAAAAAGGCCTCTTGCCCTTGATAAGGATTGTTGTAGGATATAATCAGCATACCTAGTGTGAAAGAAATCCTACTGCTTACAGTGATGATTTAGGGAAAAACATATAAAGCCTTTGAATTTCAAGAAAAAGAGGAGGAGAATGTCATTAAAAATAATGATTTTAGGTTAAAAGGAGAGTTGAAACCCTTACATTCTACTAAAGAAGCACCTAACTCGGAGTTTGATAAATTATTGGCAATATGCATAGTAGGAGATTCACATATTTATTTTACTAATTCCTTTTCCTTTTGTGTTTTTATACAAAACGAAAATAGGCTTATCTAAATGTTAGTTTGAGATGAGTAAATAGCTAAAGGTAAGTCTAATTAAAAGACATCTAAAAAATTATATGTTAGTCTTTGTGCTTTACCTCTTTGTTCAAGGTTGTTTGATGAGAGTATGTTATTATTCTTCTACTTGTTGGGTTCACATATGTATACATATATTGCTTAATGAATCAAAGCCCATGAGGGAGAAGACCTAATGGAGAGAAGATGAAAAAGATTTGAATTAAAGCAACAATTAAGGATATAGAAAAAAACCAATGCTTTTTTAATGAACTTCTAAAAGATTTTCAACTTTAAGGATCCAACTATAGGAAAACTAGGAACGAAGAGCTTTGGTATATAAGAATAGACATTTGCAACTGTTAAAATGACATTGATCTTATAAGTGAGCAAGACCCTAAAGAAGTATAACAAAACTAGAACTAATAATAAAAGGTTTTTGATGTCACTCTTGTCTTAAAACTTAATAGTATAAGAGCTAAACTCGAGCTTTCGATTAATAACCAAATGACCTTAGACCTGCTTACATGTATATATGTAGTTAGGTTTAGGATGTTTAGAATGTTTTATTTATGTATTATTTTGACTAAATTTTATCTTTTTTCTTTTATTTGATTAAGTTAATAATTTTGAAATTTTGAATGCAATTTGGAATGTTTTATTTATGAGTCTCCATAGACGTTGATGTTGTGTAGATCTTAAGTATGGCTGAGTACTTTATGACAAATATTTCCATTGCAGCTATCGAGGTTCTTGTGGAGTTTTCTAGATATTTTTCTTATTTAATCTTGATGCACAATATTGTAAACAATATTGTTTTAGAAATTAAAGAATTTCATTAACTTAAGCCAATCCTAACATAACATTACAATGGATAGTCATAGGAATCCCTTACACTGATAGGGCAAAACCATCAAAACATACAAATTAAAACTGTTACTAAAGAAAACTTTCATCAACAATGGATAGTCATATAAGCAATATTATTATAAGGATGTGGGTAGAGGAGATTTAGATTGATGGAATTATATGACTTGAAATAGTATTCTTTGTATTCATAGTATGCATATCAAAGAGAATATAGCAGGTATCATATTATTATTTCTTCTTCTTTAAGTTGTGTATAGGAAAATAAGTTGTTTAGGGTTCCAAGAAAGTATAGGATAACAGTTATATAGATCGTCTATGATATTTGTATAATTAGTTCATCTTTTTTATCTTATTGAATCCTTATGGAGGATAATCATAAGCCAATTATAGAAAATAAATGATGCCTTAATCCAAATATAAAAGAAGTTGTGTGCTTTAAGGTAATTGAACTCTTTGATGCAGGAATTGTCTATCCTATTTCTAGTAGTTTTTATGTGAGGCCCATTTAGGTTGTATTGAAGAAGGGGGGCGACAATTGTAGCCAAAAAGGAGGGTGAATTGATCCCCACTAGGACTATTACTAGGTGGAGAATAAGCATTGATTACAGAAAGATAACTAATTCTACTAGAAAAGATCGCTTCCTCTACTGTTTATTGACCAAACATTAGAAGATTAGCAAGATATGAATTTTACTATTTTCTTAATGGATACTTGAGATACAATTAAATCCTAATTACACTAGAGGTTTAAGTGAAAATGATATTTACATCTCTTTACTATACATTTTTTTATCAGAGGATGCCCTTTATATTATACATGCTCTAGCTAAATTCTAATATTATATGAAAACTATGTTCTCTAGCATGGTAAAGAAATCAATTAAGGTATTCATGGATGACTTTTTAGATTTTGTTTATTTTTTACATTTTTTTCATTTAATATAAAGCATGTGTGATGACAATTTGAAGACTCCAACTTGGTACTTAATTGGGAAAAATGAAGAGTCATTTTAAATGAAGTAATTGTGCTAAGAGATAGGAATTCTAGATATGAGATCGAGGTGAAAAGAACTAGAGTAGAATTTATAGGAAAATTACGACCTCTGAAATCATTTCATGCAGTTAAGATTTTTCATGGATACGTTTGGTTATATTGTTGTTTTATAAAGGATTTCCCTAAAATTACTCAACCTTCATGCCTCTTGTCACAAAAATATGTCCCTTTTGAATTCACTAATGAATTTTATTGCTTTTAGTAAGATGAAGAAGGACCTAATTTTGACTCTTATGATGGTTGCACCTAATTGGAATCTCCTCTTTGAGTTGATGTGTAATGCTAGTGACTATGTCCTGAGAGATTTATTAGGCTAAAACTAGGTTAAGAAAATTCATAATATTTATTATGTTAGCAAAGTTCTTAATGAAGCATAAATAAATTATGTTACCATTAGGAAATCAGGGTAGCATCTAATCCTATGTACAACCTAATAAGAACAAAGAAATTTTGTTCAATTTTTTGAAAGTCAAAGTTAGTTAAATTCTACAACATTATTAACTCAAAAAATATAATAAAGCATGAATCATAATACATACCTTATTATGAAGCTGGCCATTTTCTTAAGATTTGAACCTTTAAAATTTCATTTTGCTTCTACTACTTATCTTGAGAACCATTCTCCTATAAATATAAATTGAGATAAATACTTTTTTCAATATGTTAAATAAGATTATATCTAACTTATTGGATTTCTCATAACCTTTTATTATCCTACTTTATTCTAAACTTATTGGATAATATATGATTCAATAAAGCATTAAATCTAGAATCATTAAATTTGACTGTTTTAAAGTATTACCATTTCTTAACTAATATGTAATCTTACCAATTGTTTGAATTGGAACTTTTGAAGGTAAGTAGTTATACAAGGTTTAGTTATTGGAACTTTTGAAGGTAAGTGGTTGTACAAGGTTTAGTTACAGCATAAATAAATAATGTATCATACAATGTCTTATATTGCACTTTCATCCTTGTACAAATCCTTGTTCTTATGGTATTTAGTTTTATAGGTATTCACTAAGGAATCTCATTCCCTTAAAACAGCTAACAAAATTTAAAACTCAAAACTCACTACATCAATCTTATTAAAGTGTTTTAGCATTCTAAATGCGTAACTTTTACTTAGATTAATTTTATTTGTAATTTTTAAATTTTAAATAAATATTTCATTTATACGTATGAATTTATCATATACAATCATCACTAAATCTAATGAAATATATGTTATCATCTTTTCTTGAATTGTCATTACATCAAGCACATCACATATATAAAATTTAACAATTTAATACCATCATCATCCTTTCAACGAAGGTTGATTTGGTTATTCTCCAACCAAAAAGTTTCACGATTATTATACGATTCATAACCAGAAGGGTGCACATATCCTTGTATGTAACTTTACTATTCATGTAAAGTTGATTTAAACAATATGGAATATAAAGATTTTCTCTGTTATCTAACATTGTATTTTTTTTCACTTGTTTTATGTATATGTCTCCATTGATCCATCACATACAAACTATATCTGTAAACTTGGATCAACTACTTTTACTTAAGTAAGGATGACAATAAGTCAGTCTATAGACCAGTCTCACTAGTTTTTTAAAAATAAAAGTATAAAACAACATCTTTTTTAAAATTGTTACAATCCTTGTTGATGTTTTCATAACAGGGATTATAGTAAGTTTTGCATAATAGATATACAAATTTTCTTTCTATCTTTAAAAAATCTTCTGAAACCTAACATATTTCTAAGAAATTTGATTTACTAACATTTAGTATCAATTATATTAAGCAAAGTTAATTTCTACTTAAAACATAATATAAATGTAAGAAAATAAAGTATTTGGTTATATGCCATGACAACTAAATAAAATCATGACTTTAATCATATATTTGGATATTATCACTATTTTATTTGAAATATTAACCCTCATTAATATTTAGAAATATTACTATAATCTCTTGTAGCTTAGGATCATATTCAAAATTAGGTGATCTTGAATCAGTCAACAAATAAACTAAACTTAAATTAGGTAGATAACATCCTTTTCAATCACATATGATATGACTCCTAGAACTGTTAGGTGATAACTCTTATTAAAAACATGTCTTCTATGTTATTCCTATCATTGCCTCTAAATTTATATGATCATAATAAGCAAACTTAGTTAAATAGGACTAAAATATATTTAGGTTTAAGGGGCCTTAAGCCACTCAATAAGCGTGACAATAAATATATAATATAAGGCAATAATCACGTTCTTAATGTTTACTTAATACTTTAATGAGATATTTCATTTCATTAGTCTCATCAAACACAATATATATATATATATATAAATTAAATAACCAATTGCCTTTTGTTGAATTGTCCCTCCCCTCCCTTGCTAAACACTTAAGGGCATTTTTTCATCTTTTCTCTCTTTTACATTTCTCACCCCAACCTATTTCCTATCTTGAAAAAATCTCCTTAGTCAAGTTGGTCTATATGGGTAGCTTTTGCTCTATTATGATAAGCCTTATATTTTACTCATCAAGCAGGACCAAGACACCTGCTAATCTGTCAGTTTAGAACTTTCCCCTTTAACTAAAAATTTCTAACATTTAGGCAATCACTCCTATCTAACTAACTATAAAGCCTTTAAATGCAATTCCTAACAGCTCATCCATCAACCCTACCTTATCTTGGAAATAAGTAGTTAGGGAGAACCATGATATTCAACTATAATTTACACCTTTATTATAAGATGATGGCAAAAGGATTGTCCACCTTGATATAATCCTCTTAAAAAAAGGTGTTAAATTATGGCGTTTTGAGTTGGTGGGGTTCTTCTATGAAAAACATCCTTCCTTACTTTAGATAAGAGAATGGCTATAAAGCTATGGAAAACAAAAGGAATGGACAAAGTACTCCTTGTAAAGGAAAAACTCATCCTAATTAAGTTTCTAACCAAGCTATAACAATGTAAGTGATGGAGGTTGGTCCTTGGCATGTGGTAAAACAGCTTCTATTCTTATAACCCTAGAAGCTAGGATTGAGCTTGAAAGAGTAACACTTAACAAAATACCTATATAGATCAACCTTTATGAAATACTACTAGAATATTGGTCACTAAAGGTTTGAGTGCCCTTGCTAACCATATTGATCACTACATATGTATGGATAAAAAGATAGCAAAAAGAAGTAAGGTTGAATATGCTAGGATTTTTGTGAATATAGAGTGTCATAAAACTCTCTCAAACATTATCCCTATAGCTAGATTAGGGGAAGATGAGGAAATGATAGATGATTCTATAAATTCTCATACAAATGGACACCTAAGTAAATTCTTTAAGGGAAAATAAGTAGAGACTAGAAAAAGTTTTAAGAATGGAAGTTGTACATAATTAATAAGGCTTAAGCAAGAAGGCACCTCTAATCTAGAGGGGAATGGCTAGGGAGCTGAGGGACAAGAGCCTATTAATGAAATCCAAGATAAGAAATACATAGGAGAACCCAAAAAAGAGAAAGGAACAAAAGTTGAAGTGATTATAGATGAAGTCTAGATTCCTAATACCATCCCACCTACTCCAATGAAAAAGGAAAAATATGTCTGTTTTCAGCTCAGAAAGGAAGTGAAAACCAAGAGGTGAAGATTGATAAAGGTGACAAAAGTAATGGTTTTGAAATGGTAAACAAAAGAAAAATATTGGGAAGGAAAGGAAGGGCTTTCCCTCCTCTACCAACCTAATCATACCAATTGCTGCTTGGAATATAAAGGGCATGAATAACCCCTTAAATCAACATGCATTATTGGATTTTTTTGGTATAAATAAAATTGAGTTAATAGGAATTTAAGAAACTAAAATCTCAAAAGAGAAGTTCAGAGAACTAGGTATATATAAGATAGGTGGTCTTTTGTGTCTAATAATGGCCATTACTAGGGGTGTGCTTGGTTCACTTAGGAGAATGTTAATAGGAATTATAATGAATATAGTGAGCAATGGGAATAGATATGGCTTCCATTCCACACTATATTGGGGGCATGGAATATTGCCCTAAAAGGGGATATAAAAATACTATTCATCTAATTATAATATATTACCAATCAATATTTTTCATTCTTTACCTATTCCTTTTTCCTCGTACCAACTAACCGAGCACGCCTTAAGATAAGTTACAATAGAGAAAGCAAATATTTTGGAGTTAATTTCATATACGGCTCTAATTTTGGTTTTTAAAGAAGACATCTATAGAGATAGCTTAAGTATAAGGGAGACTTTAATTGCACACTCTACTATTCTAAAGCAATGGTAATTTAAGTATAAGAAATCATAAACCATAGTTCTATGAATGTGCTATTAAGTTAGGGCTGGATGATATAAAATATGAGGGCTGGTTTTACACTTAGAGTAATAAAAAAATCTAAGGTGGTTGATAAGGAAGAAGATTTATAAGGCTTTGTTTAATAATAGGTGGATGAGAGTGGATAAGAGTATATCCAGATAGTAAAGTAGAGTTCTTAGCACCTAATGTTTCTGATCACTCCCTGATAGTAATTCAAAGCTTCTTTGAACATATCAAAAAGAGTATCACCTTTAAACACAATGATTTTACCGCTAAACATAATTGCTTTTTAGAAATAATTAGGAGAGGTATGGAAAGGAGCTTTTGTGGATATAAATCTGAGTATGCAAAAATTAAAGTTCTTCAAAGAGGAGCTAAAGAAATGCTAAAAGGGCAAAAAAGGAAGAACATGGTTCTAGGTTAAGCAAACTAAAAGGATAGTGGGAAATGCTTAAATTGAAGTTTATAAATACCCTATGGATAAGTGTTGGAGGGATTCGGAAAGTTAGGTTGTCCAAGATTATTCAAAAGCTTTGAGGGTTTATAACTCCTTATTAAAGTAGAGAGAAAGAATTAAATGGTTAAACGATGGGGATTTGAATACTAAATTTTTCCGTAATACTATCCTAGCAAAGAGGAACATATTGTTCCATAAAAAATCAAGATAGTGTAGTCATCTCTTCTCAGTCTGAGATAAAGGAGGTAGATTTTAACTATTTCAAAAGGGGATTGGGAGAAGAAGCAATTAACTCCTCCTCTACCCCTATATATATCATTCATCCACAATTAGTTCTTAGAGGAAACGATCAAGGATTAATAATTCTGTTTAAGCTAGAAGAGGTGGAAGAGATAGTATCTACAATGAACCTTACTAAAGCTCTAGGCCTAGATGGCCTAATTGGTAGCTTCTTTAGAAAAGCTTGCCATAATTAAGTATACGGTGACTAGAGCAATTCTGGAATCTCTAGGGACTGTAAAACTACTAAAGGAGATAAATAAGGCTTATATTTGTTTGGTTCTCAAAGTTCCTAATCTAAATAGTTTTAAGAAGTTTAGGCCCATAGCTTATTGAAATTTTATTTATAAGATTATCCCAAAATTATTGGCATGAAGGTTGAAGAGGACTATAAATATGCTATTCAGTGTAGCTTAAAATACCATTTTAGAATGGAAGAGCATAGGGGACAATATATTGCTATGTAGGAATTCTTAAAATGATACTCCAAAGGTAAAACTTCTAGCAACTGTGCTATTAAAATAGACTTGAATAAAGCCTATGATTCAGTTTGCTGGTCTTTTATTAAGCATATTTTAGAGGCCTTTAACTTCCTAGAGAAATTTAGGAAGGGTAAGAAAGGACTAAGGCAAGGCGACCCACTCTCCCCCTAAAACTTTACCTTATTTATGGAGGTCCTATATAGGCTTTTCGAGTATAATATTGGGTTAGAACTAGGCTTTAAGTTTCATTCTAGATGAAAGGAATTAAGGATTTCCCATTTCACATTTGTGGATGATTTGTTGCTTTAAGCTAGGGCTCATGATAAGTTTGCACACGCTTTAATGCTTTCTATCCAAATATTCAAGGAGATGTTAGCAATGTTATGAATATCGTATCGACACTAGTATCGAATTGGGTTTTAATACAGTACTATATCGGTATCGGTCAATATTGGATATCATTTCGAGCAATTTTTTAAATTTATGAAATAGTCCCATGATTTTTAAAAATTGCAAAAAAAGTCCATTATTATATTATACTATATACTTTATAATTTTACATTAACCTTGTCTCCAAAAATCATAATAATAAAATTTTAAAATAAAAAGAATTTATTTATTGTTATTAACATTAATTTTCAAATATTTCACATATAAATAATAACCAAAATTAATATGAAAAAAGAAAGTATTTGATATTTGAGTTATTTGTTGAATTTTATCAAATAGTTTAAACTTTTATAAATATTGTGAACCATAATATTATATTTTTTACTATTTATCTATATGCTGAATTATACTTATTATATTTAAATAAAGGTAACAAGAGATTAAGGGTTAATACATTTTATTAATTAAAACCCTACTTAGTTAAAAAAATTTATATCCTATTTAGTAAAAAAAATTTATACACATAGCAATGTCACATTAAAATAATAGGACTCATTTTAATAATAAAATAAAACTATTACCTCAAATCTTACCTGCTTGTTTTATTTTATTTTTTCATTATACTTCCTCTCCTTACCCATTTGTTTCTGCACTCGTTATTTTCTCAAACCCATTTTCGAAAACTTATTTTCTAGGCTACGTATAACCCACCAACTTGTTTTTATTTTTTTTCACATTTTGCTGCCTCTCCTTACCCATTTGTTTCTAAGCTCATTATTTTCCCATACCCATTTTCAAAACTTATTTTCTGGCATAACCCACCTACTTGTTACGTATAACCTACCTGTTTGTTTTCATTTTTTCCACTTTACTTCCTCTCCTCACCTATTTATGTCTACAATCATTTTTTCTCAAACCCATTTTCAAAACATGATTTCTGAACTATGCATAACCCTCCTGCTTGTTTTATTTTTTATTTTACTTCCTCTCTTTATCCATTTGTTTTTATTATTTTCTCAAACCTATTTTCAAAAACTTGTTTTCTGGAATACGCATAGTGCAACAAGGGGTGTTGTCTAATGGAGGTGATAGTTGTGGCTGATGCTAGATAGAAAGAAAGGAGAGATAAAGAACAGTTAGCATTCAGCAGACATGCAGAAGGGGAGGTAAAAATTTTTTGCTGCATAGTCCCCCAAAATTTTCAAATTTTATGGTACTGATCGGTATTCGGCAAGTACCAATCAGTACCAATGATCGGTAATTATGAGGTTTCATAGAATTTCTAACTAGTATGGTACGTTTTAGCCAGTATCGACTGGTATGTTACGAAATCCATGTCACTGAATGTTAGGGCAGAAGTTAAATGATAAAAAACTTCATTTGTTAATATCAAAGAGTACAAAATCAATAAATCCTTAGCTTAGAACCATCATAGGATTAATTTTGGACCTCGAACGTTTCTTAAAAGTTAGAACTGGAAATAAGAAATTTTGGTGATTAGTCGTGAGTAAAGAACAAATGAATGATTGAACCAAGAAATGATAGACAAGAGTAAAGTAGCAAATGAGAAATATGGATAGATTCATATTTTGCCTTGGTGTTTTTAGTGGATAAGAGATTTCGAAATGGGAAGAATTAAGGAGAAAGTT
>JANIJH010370627.1:0-18701 GCA_024520975.1 Erythroxylum areolatum
AGTCACAATACTGAAACATAATGAACACGTTATGCATTAAGTATCTGATTGTGCTGTGAATTGTATGAGAGGCGAAATGCCTTATAAATGTGAAAGCAAATGTGTGTGATCTTCTGAACGTGCTAATACGTGATATAATGTGAACTGTGTGTATATGCATGAATTGGGTGAACTATCGATGATGGTTTCTCATTGAGTTCGCAAACTCACCCAACATTGCAACATTTTTTCAGGACAGCGATAGTAGACTCCTAGCTCCAATTAGCAAGACTTTTCCTGCTGTGTGAGTGCCGGCGAGAGGAGTATGGCTCACAGGTCGGTCGGCTGGGATCTTTTGGGATGACCTAGTTAGGAGTTATCAGTTTCTTTGTGTATTGTATAGACAATGCTTTGGACAAGATCATGTAATTATGAATTTGAGAAATGAAAAGAAAATTTGGTTTCAATTTTTAGTGAATATTTATATGCCATGTGGATTTTAGTTGGTTGCTCAGTAGTGCATCTTTATCGTGAGTTACGTGTCGGAACGACCTACGGGCGTCCCGGTGTGTACCCTACGGTAAGGGGATGCTACATCCACACTCTCAATAGCCTCCCTTCGGATTATCGTGAAGTCAGTGTAGCTATCCGTGCTCGTGAGACACCCATCACTTTTGATAATCTCTTTGATAAGTTGACAGACCATGAGTCGTTCCTCCTGCGCTAGTCTCAACTTGCTGATTTCAATCCTCTTTTCATTGCAAATATTGCTACCCCGAGTCTGGCACTCATCACCTCACACACTTGCGAGGTTCACACAACACCATCCTCCTACTCGTCAAAATAATGCACCCCCGCCTGCTCACTCGTATCGTCATATTATATGCCATTTTTGCCAGAAACTAGGTCATACTATAAAAATTTGTCGAAAACTCAATCACCGCTGTTCTGGTTATCATACTGGTATTTCTGGTTTTACTCCTCCTCCATCAACTCCTTTTGCTGGCTTTGCTGGCCACTAGACCGACCTTTCTGGGTGTTCACCTTGTTCCCAAACGTACTCCAACCCCTTCGGTTGTCTTGATCACTAGCATCAAGCGTCTCATTCCTTGCCTTATGGTCTAGCATGCTCACCCGTGGTCTCTCAACCTTCCTCATCTATGAATCAACCATGGATTCTTGATTCCGGGGCTTCCCATCATATTACAAATGACCTGGACAATCTGCACCTCAACTCTCTATACTTGGGTAACAACCAGCTTCAAATGGGTGATGGTTTCAACCTGCCCATTACTCATACTGGTAGCTTCCTTCTCACCTCTGCCTCTAAACCATTGCTCTTTGATCAAGTTCTGCATGTGCCCAACGTTAATCTTAATCTTGTTTCTGTTAAGAGATTTTGTACTTACAACAATGTCTCTATTGAACTTTTTCCCAACCACTTTCAGGTGAAGGATTTGCAGACGAAGGCAATGTTTGTCAAGGGGATGTGTCCTGGTGAGCTTTACAACCTTCACCAACCCTTCGCCAACCCCGTTGCTCTTCTTACTAGCATTTCCAGTCCTAGTGTTCTTCATCATCTTTTTGGTCATCCCTCCAATAAAATTCTATTGTACCTTCGTTCTCGACATCAACTCTGTTGTCTCTCCACACTCATGCCAATTTGCGTCTCCTGTGCATGTGTTAAAAGTCACAAACTTTCCTTCTCTACTTGACATCTCCATAACTACCAACCGCTCGAGTTGATCTTCTCAAATGTTTGGGGTCCTGCTCCAATAACCTCCTTCGATGTTTTTCATTTTTATATTGTCTTTGTTGATCATTAATCGAAATGTGTCTAGCT
The DNA here is from genome assembly GCA_024520975.1 of Erythroxylum areolatum. NCBI lineage: Eukaryota > Viridiplantae > Streptophyta > Magnoliopsida > Malpighiales > Erythroxylaceae > Erythroxylum > Erythroxylum areolatum. Next base: position 1,823 of record JANIJH010370627.1, read on the forward strand.
ATATCCAATACAACAAAAAGCAGATGTTCTTGATGTTTTCCTTTCCTTCAAATGCTTTGTTGAAAAGTTTTTTAGGTTTCAAATCAAATCCTTATATACCAACAATGGTGGTGAGTTTATCAAACTACGTTTATACCTATCCAAACATGGCATCTCTCACTTTACTACTCATCTACAGACTCCAAAGCTCAATGGCACTTCTGAACGTAAACATCATCATATAATTGAAACCACAAGATCAGTTCTACATTTTAGCCATTTACCGTCAAAATTCTAGACTTCTGTTGCACTAATAGCCGTATATCTCATCAACGGTTACCTACTCCCCTCCTCTCCATGAAATCACCCTATGAACTCCTTCACCAAACAGCTCCCACATACAATCATCTTCATGCATTCGGATGTCTGTGTTTTCCTTTGCTACGTTCTTATATGGATCACAAACTACAAACTCGCTTGCTACCTTGTATTTTTCTTGGTTATTTTTAATTTGCCTATAAGTGTCTTGATCCTAAAACCCAAAAAGTATATATCTCTCAACATGTTCGATTTATTGACGATAAATTCCCATATGAATCTCTCGCTCCATCTCCATCATCTCCAATTCCAGTTGACCATCCTCTCCTCCTTACACCCCCTACCCAACTTATTCCTCTTGGTCTCATGAGATCGTCGACGTCCTCAACTGAGAACACACTGCCACCGTCCGCGGATACTACACCATCATCTGCTCCTTCCTCAACACCAACACCAGTTACAGTTCCCTTACCAACTTCACGGCGACTTCATCCGATGGTTACTAGATCTCAAAACAACATCTTCAAACCAAAAATTTATAACATTAATAAATATCCCCTACCTGATACGAAGGAGCCTTGCTCCATCACAGAAGCTCTTATACACTCTCATTGGTGTGCTTCTGCATCTGCTGAGTGCGATGCTCTAGTTTGGAATGGCACCTGGGAGTTAGTTCCACCTTTTGAACCTGTGGGTTGTATGTGGCTCTTTTGGATCAAACGTAAACTTGATGGATTAGTTGAACGTTACAAATCTTGTCTTATTGCTAAAGGTTACAATCAATGTCTGGGTCTTGATTATAAGGAGACCTTCTCCCCGGTTGCAAAACATCCGACTATAAAAGTGATCCTTACCATTGCCCTTGCGAAAGGTTGGGCCCTACATCATATGGGCGTAAACAATGCATTTCTTCAAGGCCATCTTAAGGAAACAGTGTACATGAAACAGCCTTCGGGTAGTGTCCATTCAGAATTTCCTCTGCTTGTATGTAAACTTCGCAAGCCCATTTATGGTCTGAAACAGGCACTAAGAGCCTGGTATACTGAACTTCGAGGCTTCCTTGTTCAATATGGCTTCACGACAAGCACTAGTGATTCTTCCCTCTTTATTTATTATCTTCACAACGTCACTATGCACTTTCTTGTCTATGTTGATGATTTGTTACTAACAGGAAACTCCAGCTCTCATCTTCTAGACTTCATGGTAGCCATCTCCTCTCGATTTTCTCTGAAGAACCTTGGCACGCCCAACTATTTTCTAGGCATTAAGATCATTCCCACCATCAATGGTCTTTTTTTTTAATCTCAACAACGGTATATCCATGATCTCTTACATAATTTTATTATGGATGCTTCAAAACCGTGTTGTACTCCATTATGCACCTCCAGTGTCTTAAAGCTTGATGATGGTTCTGCTTCAGTTGATGGCACCCTGTATCGTTGTATTTTGGGTGCTCTCCAATATGTCACAATCACCCGCCCGATCTATGTTACGCCGTCAAAAAACTATCTCAGTTTATGCATCGACCCCTAGACCCCATTTTAAATAGCTCAAACGCACCCTACGTTATCTCAGATATACTCATGATTTTGACCTCCTCCTTTGTCGACCGGTGCATCTCACTGTCACTGCGTACAGTGATGCCAACTGGGGTGGCAACTTTGATTCCAAAATGTCAACTTCTGTGTATGTCATCTATTTTGACGGCAATCCAATATCCTAGCTGTCAAGGCACCAATGCATGGTTGCTCGATCCTCTGCCCAAGCTAAATATCAGGCAGTTGCCAATACCACTGCTGAGGTACTGTGACTTCGCAACCTAATGGATGAACTCCAAATTCACTCTACCACTCCTCCAACAATTCTCTATGACAACATTGGTACAACGTATATTTGCTCCAATCCAATATTTCACTCTCAAATGAAATACCTGGCTCTGGATTATCACTTTGTGCGGGAACAGACTTCCACGACTTTGAGTATTTCATATTTCCACTCATGATCAAATTGCTGATGTCTTATCCAAACCCCTTTCTCGTGCAAAATTTGACCTGTTTCAAACCAAGATAAATGTTTTGTCTAAACACTTCATCTTGCGGGAGTGTATTAAGGGATATTTCAACATTGTATAATGTCACTGTATATGTTAGTTACTCCTCTACCAGAATTTGTTATTTTATGATTGTTAGAATGTGTCGTACAAGTCTTGTCATATTCGGTTGTACATTCTTGTATATATTTCTATGCTCTTTGAACAAAATACATACAGAAAATAATAAACAAACTTTTCCTCTTTAGATCACTCGTGTTTCGTTGATTTTCACTTGTTGGTGGAGGTCTTGTGACTCTCACTTGCTCGGTCGCTAGTGGATTGCCTGTGTTTCACTTGCTGATAGATCTCTCAACTTATACACATCAATTTTACAAAACCTTAAATTTACTATAACACTAGTGTCAGTTTTTAAAATAATTTTAACCTAATTTTAATTAATTTATCCATGCAAATTTATTTCTAAATTATTTAAAATTAATGTTGCCTGATTGGATAGATTTATATAAAGCTTATTTAGTGGAGCACAAGTGGCACCAAAGTGGATATTGTTGAGTAGTCAAAAATTATGGCTCATTCCACAATCCCACATCTAAAATTTGTGGGAATTGTGGAGGTTCTTAAAGCCATTAAAGGAGCCTCCCCTCCTTAGTTAAATACATCCCAAATTTGTTTATCTTTTCTTAAGGCAAAATTCGTTCTCTTTTTTTGTAATATTTCACTTATATTATTTCTTGAAAATAATGAAATATCAATTTAGTAGTGTTCGAAGAAGTAAACATAATTGGCCGAATTTCATTAAATTTTGGTGTTCTTTATTTGTATAGTTAATAGCCACTGTCGCGTATAGTTGTAATGAATTATTGTGCTATTAAATTACATATATAGGAAAATTCTGTTTAAGAAGTTGAGTTTTAAATGGGACCGTTTGTGACATCTCCAGTCTTTTCTGGGAATTTGCCTAGTTTGATTTTTCAATACAATTGTTCACACTCTATTCACCTAGGCAATAGTATTCAAGATCAATTTGTTATTATTGGCAAGTTTCACAACAATCGGTATCAGAGCCAAGGTTTTTTCTTAGTATGCTTTGTGGTTTAAGTATGATCTGATTTTCCATATTAGAAAAGATTTTTCCTTGAGTTATTGGCAATTCGCATTGACAGCTATTGAATAGTAATTGTAGCAGAGATGACAAAAATTAGAGATATGACCACACCAACCACGTCGACAACTTCTACCTTATCTATTTTAGCAAGGATTGTTATGACAAATGCAAAATTGGTGGTGGAGATTTTTTATGGTACGAGTCATTTCAGCATGTGACAAAGTGAGGTTGAAGATGCTCTTTTTCAGCAAGGTCTTCACATTACCATTAGAGAAAAAAACCAGATGATATTGAGGAGAAAGATTAGAAGACTATAAATCGTTTGACATATAGTACAATTCAATCGTGTCTTTCCATAGAGTAAAAGTATACTTTCTTAAAAGAACTTCTACATCTAAATTGTGGAACGTATTGGAAGAGAAATTCCTGAAGAAAAGCAGCCAGAATAAGCTCCATATGAAAAAGAGATTGTTTCATTTCTCTTATATTCTGAGTAATACTATAAATGACCACATCACCATTTTAACCAGTTAGTTACTGATTTAATAAATTTGGATGTGACATTTGAAGATGAAGATCTGACTTTGATGTTATTCGGATCCCTTCCTGAGGATTTTGAGTTTCTTAAAACTACCCTACTTCAATGGGAAGGTTGTTGTGTCTCTTAGTGAAGTTACAATTGCCTTGTACAATTATGAATTGAGAAAGAAGACAAAAGAAAAACGTACAAGTGAAGCAGTAAAAGCTTTGATAGTCAGAGATTGTTCGCAGAGCCAGACTAAAGGAAATAAAGGAAGATCAAAGTTAAGGCTCAAATTGAGCAAAGATAAATGTGCCTTTTGTCGGAAAAAGACACTGAAAAAAGGATTGTCCAAAATTAAAGAATAAAAACAAACCTGATAAGGAAATGAATGTTGCAAATTTGAATTTTGCTGAATGTGAAAATACAAACTCAAATTTTTTATTAGTTGTTACATCCTCAATAAGCCCTTCTAGTTCATGGCTGCTCGATTCAGGCTGTAGCTATCACATATGTCCTAATTGGAATTGGTTCTCTAATTTTATAGAGCTAGAAGATGGAGTTGTCAATACAATAAATGACAATTACTGCACTACAAATAGGATTGAATCAATTTGCTTGAGAAATCACGACGGAACAACTATGATTCTGATAGATGTCAGACACATGCCAAGTTTGATGAAGAATCTCATTTATGATGATCTCTAGGTATACTTATAGAAAATTTATATAATTTAATAAAAGTGCACAGAATTTGGAACTCTTCAACCTTCTTTATCAGCCCTTTGTTTCTCTTGTGAAATGTTATCATACGAGACCTCTCGTTGCTGATCAGTTCCGAGTTTAGCTTTCTGCGACCCATCTTTCGTACCTAAACAATAACCATGAAAATCGTAGTACTAGTTCATAATCCTAATAGAATGTTCATAGCAAAAACAATTAAGAAAAGAGCTAATAAAGCACAGTTCTTAAAGTTGCAAACTGCGAAGTAATAAAGCTACATAACTTAGCTTTAATGGGTTTTCTTGATTACTAGGGAAAATTAAGGTAATGTAGTACATATATCTCTTAATTTTACCTTTTCAAGATTGTGATTTCGTTATTGATTAGTTAAAAGGTTCATAATTGACTAAGATTTTCTTTGACAGGAGAATCTTGATATTTATTAACTAATTAATACCCTAATAAGGAAAGTATACAATCTTACAATTTTCCTCATTTATAGGAGTACTAATTATACTAAAGTTTGAATATTATAAGTAATACAATAATAGAAATAATATCAAAATTCTATGGATTTTTTTTTGTGAAAGTACTTTTATGGCATTTGCATACATTGGGGTGATGATGTTGACGATAATCTTCCTATAAATTTCTTTTCCATTCAATTTCCTTTTTTCCTCATTTTCTGTTCAAATGATGCAAATTATGCATTTACGGGGATGATGATTTTCTTGATATTTTTATTTGACATAATATGATGATAGGTTCGAGGGACCAATTAGGGATGACAATGAATCAGTCTAAGTTTGAGCTCCTTTTAAAAGTTTGTTTTTGAAAGTTTAAGTCAATTAAAAAACTTGATTAGATTTAAAAAAATTTATTCTAGGTCTACATTTGATTAATTTTGATAGTTTTAAATTTAATTGGATTTACGTAGTTTAAAATAAGCTCAAACTCAATCAAGCTTTATCTAGATCTAATTAGGCTATGTCAAGTTTAAGTTAAGTTTCAAAGTTCAATCTTTTAAGATAAATATTAAATGATTAAACGCCCAAAAGCTTAATTTTTTTAAAAAATATTAAATATTTTAAGACTCAATTGGTCAAGCCCAAAAGCCTAACAATATTTTTAAAAATATTAATATTTTAAGACTCAATTGGGCTAAATCAAGTCTAAAATCTCAAATTTATGAAAGTTTTGTAATTGATATGATGATAGGTTTGAGAGACCGATGGACCTGATAATTACAATGAGTCGATTTGAGTTTGGGCTCCTTATGAGAGTCCAACTTGATTTTATTTTGAAGTCTGAATCACACTAAAAACTCAATCGAGTTTATGAGACTTGATCCAAGTCTAGATCCGATCAAATGTTAGGGAGTTTAAAGCCTAATGGGTTTGAGCAATTTCAGTTAAGCTCAAACATAAACAGGCTTTAAGTAGATCCAATTGGGCATGTCAAGTCTAATTACGTCAAGTTAACTTTAAAAATTTTAATCTTTCTGAAAAATTATTAAACAATCAAACGTCTATATAAATTAGCTCAAACTCAAAAGCATAACTTTTTTAAGACTCAATTGGGATAAATCAAGCTTAAAAGCCAAACTTTTTCTAAAAAATGTTAAATATTTTAAGACTCAGTTAGGATAAATCAAGTCTAAAAGTCCAATTATATGAAAGTTTTGTAATTGAAGCAATGAAATTATGATAGGTTCAAGAGACCAATAGGCTTACGAATGATAATGAATTAGCATTTGAGCTCTTTATGAAAGTCCAGCCTAATTTTTGTTGAAGTCAAACCGGAAACTCAATCGAGTTTAGGAGACTTATTTTGAGTCTAAATCTAATCAAGTTTTGAGTAGTTTAACGCCTAATTGGGTATGAGCAACTAGATCAAATTGGGCCATATCAAGTCTATTATGTCAAGTTAGATTTAAAATTTCAATCTTTGTAGAGAAATATTAAATGATTAAATATCCATTTAGACCGATTCAAGCCCAAAAGCCTATTGTTTAGCCTATTATTTAGAAAAGTATTAAATATTATGAGTCAATTGGAGTAAATAAAGTCTAAAAGCCTAATTCTATGAAAGTTTTGTAATTGAAGCAATGATCTTAATACTCTACTCATATAATCACTTTGAAACTTTGCTTCAATCACAAATTTCCAAAAATGACTCATTAAATTTAACTTTACCTAATTAAAATTTGGCTTTCCTGTTTTAAGTGTGCTTTATTATAAGAGAAATTAATTTATTTAAAAATTAAGCAATATTATTTTTTAATATAATTAGGTTTTAGGATTCAAACCTAACTTAAGTTTGAGATCATGTTCTAGCTCAACTCTAAGTTTAAAATTTTTTAGAAATTAAAATATATATTTAGCTCAAAATTCAATTAACTGAAGTTATTTAAGGAAACAAAAAAACAACCTTAATCCTCAAACCTTAATACGAGGAAGTGGATCTGAGAGCTATCAGATAAGACCTGAAGAATTGGATGGTCTTAAAAACAACCTTAATCCTCAAACCTTAATACGAGGAAGTGGACATGAGAGCTATTTGATAATACCTGAAGAATTGGATGGTCCTATAAATTTCTCATAAACAAAAGCATCTCTAAAATCTCAAACAGTACCTTAGTTGTTCGACACCTGTAGGATAATGTTCATCTGTACGATGGTAACATATCGAAAGAGAGTCAAAACCAACCCTTTCATTGAAAATTCAATGGTACTGGTTCTGCCAGATTTTGGCGGAACTGAACGTTGCCGTTATGCTCCATGTGATCGGCCGCTTTCTGTAGTTGTTTTGACGTCAAGGTACCTGCAAAACAAAGAAGGCACGTCGGGGGTTGTGTCCCGATTAGCCCCTCCGACGCTCAAGTTAGTCTTTTGGTGAAGGTGGGATCGCTGTAAGCAGGAAAAACTAGGGTTGTGATTATTCGTCCCTCTGTTATGGGAGAATTATACCTTATATATGGTTTTGCAGCTAGGTTTAGGTCTTTATGTGTTTGCATGGGAGACTTCTTTCTATGGATGGGCCGAGGAGGCATGGGTTAGACTTACGCTTAGCCTAGGCATAAGACTGATCTTTGACGAATGGACTGATCGGCCCACGGGTCGTTTTGACTGGGTCCGGGCCCAACACGGCCGACCCGACCAGGTACGATTACACTACTGACTTAATATAGGATTAGATTTTAATATGGTATTATGCTAATATCAGTTAATATTAAATACTATTTTGAGTCATATTTAAATGTATAAAATAGTTCTTAATTTTTTTAAAAATTATGAAAAAATCTATTGTTATATTGTACAATTGTACTATATATTTTTACTATATTTTTAAAAATTATAATAAAAAATATTAATTATAATTTAAATTTAATTTATAAAAATAATTTACTAATTATTAATAAATATAATTAAATTTAAAATCTGTTGTTCGAATTATGTAGAAGTTACTTGTAGTTTAATGATGTAAGAAGCCTAGCCATCGAAAGGGCACTTTAAGACTTCGACACCACAGCAGCGACATTTCAGTCTCCTTCCTCTTAATTATTTGAGGGATTGTTTTTAATAAATTTACAGAAAAAAAGACTTTAAGACTAAAAAAATAATAAAAATTCTTCTTTTACAAAGAGAAAGGGAAACAAATAAGAAAATACAGTCTCTTTGCGAATTTTTTCTTAAAGAAAGTATTATTAGAGGAGTAATTAAAAAGAAAAAACCATTAAAAATCATTTAGTTATTGCTATTTTAAAATTATTAATAATAAATATTATGAATATATATAATCTAAAATTATATTTGTAAAGGAAATTTAACTCCCTTGGATATTCAATTTTATATGTTAAACTTATTAAATTTTTTGGGATAATAGATTATAAAGTGTTCAATATTTTGAGATATTTTTAAATTTAGTAATTGAACGTTTAATATTTTAAATTGGTTGACTAACTTTTTATGATCTTAATAAGTGAGTTCAAATAGTTAATTACTTTAATATTTTTTTAATTTGACTGATAAAATCTCTTTTCATTTGAGATATGTAGGCGTTTACAAGGAAAATTAATTGTTACCTAATCATTCACGTAAACTAAAACATCTGTTGTAGAATAAAAAAATTTTGTTAGCAAATCATCAAAATACTAATATAACAAACTTTTTAAATGAATTGTTAAAGTTATAAAAAATTATTTACTTAATTGAAAATTTTAAAATCTTAGACACTTAATTGAAATGATCATCAATTTATAATCTATTATCTACAAAAATTTCGTTAATCGTCTGCTTTTTTATAACTTAAATTAAGACAAATCTTACAAATTTTTTTAGTTTAGATTATACATATATAATTACTTGGAAACATTCTCTATTAGGTAGAGGCAAAACTGTGTATTATTAGACTTTTTGAAATATCGCGCCTTAACGAGGCTTTAATTGAGCATGTACTTATAGTATAGTAACGAGACTATAAGTACATGCTTAATGAGTAACTATTCATTATATTTTATAGATATATAAAATACTTTTATTTATTTCTTTCTTTTTTTAATATAAAATTTTTATTCACGAACTACCTTGCTGGAAGGATATCGCAGATTTAGATTTGCGAAGCTAACATTCCATGTGGAATGATAAACTCATGCAAATGAATTAATAAAATATGTTATGAGCCATATGCTTCCAGTTTGATAATTTTCAGTCGTAAACCAACTTGATTCCCTACGAAAGGTGACTCCTCGTGGTTGTATAAAAGGGCAACTAAGTTGGTTAGAGAGCTTCACACCAAGCTAATTGTGCATTTACGGGAAGACATGTAAATTTCCTTTCCATTCAATTTCTTTGCAAATTATGCATTTACGGTGATGATGATTTTCTTGATATCTTTGTGGCATGATATGATGATAGCTTTGAGGGACCAATTAGGAATGACAATGAATCAGTTTAAGTTTAAGCTCCTTTTAAAAGTCCAACTCGATTGTTTTGAAAGTTTAAGTCAAATAAAAAATCTGATTGGATTTAAAAAACTTTATTTGAGTCTATATTTGATTAATTTTGGTAGTTTAAAATTTAACTGAATTTAAACAGTTTAAACTCGATCAAGCTTTAACTAGATCTAATTAGGCGATGTCAAATTTAATTTGTTAAGTTAGGCTTCGAAGTTTAGGAGGCGGTTGGTTTATATAGAAAAATGATAATAAGAATGAGAACGAATATAGTGAGTAATAAGAATAGATATTATCATTATAATTATGATGGTTATTTAAGATTACTATTATCATTAATAATGGTTAGTTTGTAAAAAAAAATTAAAAAATTAAAAAAATTATATTGTAATTAATTAATTAATTAATTATAATATTTTAATTAATGAATTATCTTTTAATTAGTTATATTGTAACTAATTAATTAAATGTAATTAATTAATTATAATAAAATATAATATATTTATTTTAATTATTTTATTTTAATTAATTAATTAATTATAATGTTTTAATTAATTAATGGATTATACTTTAACTAATTATATTATAATTACAATATAATTAATTACAATAATTCGATTTAGGTTTTGGCTCCTTATAAAAGTCCAGCTTGATTTTTGTTTGGTCAGAATCAAACTAGAAACTCAATCAAACTTATGAGACTTGATCTAAGTCTAGATCCGATCAAGTCTTAGGGAGTTTAAAGCCTAATTGGGTTTAGCTTCAATCACAAATTTTCAAAAATGACTCTTTAAACTTAACTTTACCTAATTAAATTTTGGTTTTCCTGTTTTAAGTGTAGTTTATTATAAAAGAAATTAATTTATTTAAAAATTAAACAATATATTTTTTAAATATAATTAGGTTTTAGGATTCAAACTTAACTCAAGTTTGAGCTTCACATTCTAGTTCACCTCTAAGTTTAAAATTTTTTATAAAATTAAAAAAAAATTATCTCAAAATTCAATTAACTAAAGTCAAATTTAGTAATTTTTAGTCAAACTAAATCAAACACAAGCTATTTTGTCATCTCTATCTTTGCCATTTCAGGATAGGATCGTTTGTGGTGTTAGTTTTTTTTTCCCCCCCTAGTCACTTATCTGAAGTTATTTCAGGAAAAAAAAACAACCTTAATCCTCAAACCTTAATACGAGGCAGTGGACGTGAGAGCTATTAGATAATACCTGGAGAATTGGATGGTCTTAAAAATTTCTCATATACAAAAGCACCTGTAAAATCTCAAACACTACCTTAGTTGTCCGACACGTGCAGGATAATGTTTATGTGTACGATGGTGACATATCAAAATAGAGAAAACCAACCCTTTCAGAAAATATCTTGTTCGAACTATGTAGAAGATCCTTGTAGTTTAATGATGTAAGAAGCCTAGCCATCGAAAGCGCACTTAAGACTTTGCCACCACAGCAACGACATTTCAGTCTCCCTCCTCTTAATTATCTGAGGGATTGTTTTTAATAAATTTACAGAAAAAAAGAAAAAAAGACTTTAATACTAAAAAAAATAAAAATTCTTCTTTTACAAAGAGAAAGGGGAACAAATAAGAAAATACAGTCTCTTTGCGAACTTTTTCTTAAAGAAAGCAATATTAGAGGAGTAATTGTAAAAAAAAAACAACCATTAAAAAATCATCTAGGTATTGCTATTTTAAAATTATTAATAATAAATATTATGAATATATACAATCTAAAATTATATTTGTTAAAGAAGTTTAACTCCCTTAGATTTTCAATTTTATATGTAAGCTTATTAAATTTTTTTGGGATAATAGATTATAGAGTGTTCAATTTTTTGAGATATTTTTAAATTTAGTAATTGAATTTTTAACATTCTTAATTGATCGACTAGCTCTTTATGGTCTTAATAACTCAGTTCAAATTGTTAATTATTTTAATATTTTGTTAATTTGACTAATAAAATATCTTTTCAATTGGGATATTTAGGCGTTTACAAGGAAATTAATTGTGACCTAATCATTCATGTAAACTAAAACATCTGTTGTAGATTAAAAAACGTTGGTTAGCAAATCATCAAAATACTAATATAACTAACTTTTTAAATGAATTGTTAAGGTTACAAAAAATTATTTACTTAATTGAAAATTTTAAATTCTTAGAAACTAAATTAAAATGATCTTCAATTTATAATCTATTATCTCAAAAAATTTCCTTAATCATTGGCTTTTTTATAACTTAAATTCAACCTTTTTATTAGATAAGAGTGACGTTATATATTATAAAACTTTTCAAGGCCTCGCGTCTCAGCGCCGCTTCAATTGGGGAATTAATAATAATGATGATGACATATATAACTACAAGCTTACCGGGTAACTATTCATTATATTTTATAGATTTATAAAATATTTTTATTTATTTATTTATTTATTTCTAATATAAATTTTTTATTCACGAACTACCTTACTGGACAGGATATCACAGATTTAGACTTGTGAAGCTAACATTCCATATAGAATGATGAACTCATGCAAATGAATAAATAAAATATGTTATGAGCCACATGCTTCCAGTTTGATAATTTTCAGTCGTACCAACTTGATTCCCTACGAAAGGTGACACCTCGTGGTTGTATAAAAGGGCAACTAAGTTGGTTAGAGAGCTTCACACCAAGCTAATTGTTTACACGAATCATCTATATAATCTCGCAGTAATTACCAGGTGTTCATAATTTCCTGATAGAAAACAATGTCCCTTCCCTTGGTTACTTCATCTTCAATTCGCTGTATCACAAGCTTCCTGACAAGAAACCAACACTTGTTGCTTGGATCATCAATTTATAGAAGTTTCAGCCGACTTCAATGCAGAGTTGTGGCCAAAGTTTCTGACCAGACCATAACTAGAAGATCTGGAAATTACCAACCTGCTTTATGGGATTATAACTATATCCAGTCACTAACAAGTAACTTCGTGGTACATTTTTCCTGTTGATTTCATCTTCTTTCATGTTTCCTTCGTTGGTGTTCACTATTAATACCTTTCACTGCTACATTATTCTATGCATACTGGTATGTTGTGAGGTAGGTTTTGTAAAGCTCGGAAGTTACAGTTGTCAATCATGTGCAGGTGGATTCTTACACAACACGAATCGACAAGCTGAAGGAGGACGTGAGGTCGATGCTTGGGAATACAGCGATGAATCGTTTAGATCAACTGGAACTGATTGACGCCCTTCAAAGACTTGGGGTAGAATATTGTTTCCAGGATGAGATAAAAAGGATTTTAGCCAGAATTTACAGCCATAAGCTGAATAATAATGGCTCGTCAAACGGAGATTTATACACCGATGCTCTTGAGTTCAGACTCTTAAGACAACATGGTTTTAAGGTTTCTCAAGGTACACATATATCTCGGTAGAAAATTGCTTCCAATTAACTTTACTCTTTGTGGACATATTTGCAGCTGATCTGTTCATTACCAATCTAATGCAAATTGCAGATACCTTCAATTGTTACAAGGTCGATCTACAGAAATTCAAAGCATGCCTGTGTGAGGACATTGAGGGATTGCTTTCTCTTTATGAAGCATCATTTCTCATGGAAGAAGGTGAGAGCATCTTGGAGGAGGCAAGAGAATTTGCAGCGCAACATCTTGAAGAGTATGTGAAATACAACCAAGACGATTACATATCCATACTAGCTAACCATGCCCTGGAGCTTCCGGTGCATTGGAGAATGCCAAGGTTGGAAGCCAGATGGTACATGGATGTGTACCAGAGTAAAAAGGCCATGAATCCTCTGCTTCTTGAGTTTGCAAAAATGGAATACAACAATCTGCAGGCAGTTCACCAAGAGGAACTGAAACGAGCTTCCGAGTAAGTTTTTTTCCCCCCTTTTTGTACAGTTGCTCCTGTTGCTTGATCTAAGAATTTGTCTTTTGAGGTTCATTTGCTTGTAAGATGCCCGGTTTGATCTGTTGGTCGACAAAAAAAACGTCTCTAAAAGATCAACCGAAAAATAACAATAAATACTCTTCAAGTAACTGAGAATAAAACTTAATAAAGAAGCAGACATCGAGATTTACTTCAAAAATTCTCCGGTGTAGAGGGAAAACTACGAGCCAAAGTAACCATCAGACCTATGCTTTTGATCTTTTATATTCTGAAGTAGGATTTCTGCATTATGCACGGTCACATATACGATTATATATAAGTGATCGTATTTCTTAATTCTAGTGTCACTAATGTTACAAATATTGCACCAAACTTGATATTAGAAGGAGTTCTGATACGATGTTATACTAGTACCAGTTAATAATAGATACTGTTTTGAGTAATTTTTAAATTTATGAAAAAAGTTTGAATTTTTAAAAAAATTATAAAATAGTCTATAAGTTTTAAATTTATGAAAAAAGTTTGAATTTTTAAAAAAATTATAAAATAGTCTATTATCATATTATATAGTTGTATTGTATGTTTTTAACCTTGCCTTCTAAAATCATAATAATAAATAATAATTTTAATTTAATTTAATGTATAAAATTAATTTAATAATTATTAATATATATAATTAAATTTAAAATATATTTTTAAAATACATAAATTTCAAATAAATTTTGATTTAATAATAAAAATATATCAAATAAATATTATTTTATAAATAATAATTTTTAAATTATTTATTTTAAAATAAAATATTTTTATTAATAAATATTATATAAAATATTAAAAATAATTTATTCTAAGTTTTATTTAATTTATAACTATTATTAGTAATAAAAATTTATTATTATTTCAAAAACATAAATTAAAATTTACAATAATTATAAAAGTTGAAATAAACAAAATAACTAACTAAAAAACTTTGAAGAAAAAGGGGAAAGGAGAGGTAGGAGTGAGGGACATTTTAAAGTTTTTTGAAAATTTTAAAAAAAGTCTCCTTATTTTTTAAAATTTTCAATACTTGTACCATCCGAAACAGGCTGATCGGTATTTAAACTCGGTACTACTGACCTCTTGTTTTGTACCAGTTTTAATTTGGTATGATACGTACTGACCGGTACATACCGATATTCATAACCATGAGTGTTACTTAAGTTGTAGATGTGCACAGTTACAGAGAGTTACATGGTCATTACACGTGGCCATATGTGTCTTTGGCCTTCTTGTCTTCCTTCACCTGGTTCCAAAGACTTACATAGTTGATTTACATGATCATATAGGTTAATGACACGGGCGTATAGCACTCTACAAGATCGTGTCTCTCCCAAAAGAGCTTCATTCAATTGTCATTCATCTTTTCTTCATTCATTATTCCATAAAACGATCACTGAAAGTCTTAAAATATGGTTAGACACTCAACAATCTCCATCTCCAATATAATTATGGGGAAGACCTGTATGCTTTAAAGGTTACTTTAGAGACATCCCAACAAGCTTACTATAAAGCTTATGATTGCTTCCGGGACAACTTTAGTCAATATATCAACATCATTCATGTTTGTATAAATCTTTTTTAACATCAATTGTTGGTCCTCAATAACATACCTTAAATAATGATATCTAACATTTATATGCTTTGTGTGGGAATGATACAAATTATTTTAGCTCAAGTTAACGACACTTGACTATCACAAAATACAACTAGTTTTTTTGCTTTATATCCAACTCTTGAAGGAAGTTTTTTAATCAAAGCATCCCCTTATTGGCTTTCGTTATAGCTGTATATTTTGCTTCAGTTATAGATAATGTTACACACTTTTATAGCTTGGATTGTCATGAAATGACTCATCTTGTAAAATTAAATAGAAAACCTGAAGTAGATTTTCTTCCATCAAGATCTCCAGCCATATCTACATGAATATAACATTCTAGAATTGGCTCATCATCACTAAAACACAAACTCCACTTTGAAATACCTCCCAAGTATCTTAAAATCTATTTCGTTACTTTCTATTGAACCTTTCTTAGATTAGACATGAATCTGCTCACTAACCTAACAACTTGTGTAATATTTGGCCTTGTACTCACTATAACATATATTAGAGACCCTAATGCAGATGAGTATGGAACAAAAGACATACTATCTTTTTCCTTTTCTGTTGAGGGACGTGAACTTTTGTTTAGCTTAAAGTAAGGTGGCAGTGGCATGCTAATTGACTTGACATATTTCAAATTGAACCTTTTTAGCACCTGTTCAATGTACCTTTCTTATGACAACTATAACTATAATCTCCTATTCTTTCTATCCCGAGTTATTTCCATTCCTAAAAGCTAATTTACAGGTCCCAGATCTTTCACATCAAAAGATTTAGATAGATCCTCGTTTAATTTTTGGATTCTTTCAACATCTTGACTCACAATCAGCATATCATCAACATATAAAAGAAGAATGGTGAAGTTCTCACCTATGAACTTTTAAAAATATGCACAAGTATTGACATAAGTTCGCTTGTAACCATAATCTATCATAAAAGAATCAAAAATCTGATATCACTTGCTTAGAGCTTGTTTCAACTCATATAAGCTTTTCTTCTACCAGTAGACCAAATTCTCCTTTGAATCCATTTAGCTACTCCATTTATATTTCCTCTTCAAAATATCCAGACAAGAAGGTTGTTTTAATATCCAGTTGTTCAAGTTCAAGTTGAGGATTTAAGTAGGCAAACAATCCCAAAACTGTTCGAATTGAGTGTCATCTTGAAAACTAGCGAGAAGATTTTATCAAAATTTATACCCTTCTTTTAACTGAATCATTTCACCACTAGCTTTGCCTTGTGCTTTACTAGTTTGTCACCATCTTTCTTTATCTTGAACACCCATTAATTCTTCAGTGCCTTTTTTTTTCTTTTAGAAGTTTCACAAGCTTATATGTATCATTCTTCTTCAGAGAGTTCATCTTTTCCTTCTTAGCTGTGAGCTAGAGATTTTTATTTTCACAAGATACAATTACTTCACATTCTTAAGCTAACCTCAATAATCACTAACAAATATTCTGAACTTGAATATCTTGTAGAAGACCTTTTATCCTTTGTCGACCTTCAAAGTTATATATCACTAGCAGTTGAATCTGTTTTCTCCCCTTGCTCATCATTCCCAATGACTTCATCTTTAGCATTGTTCAGATGTGGTTTATGTAGCTCATCATTACTATGTAGTATCTAATCACCATCAATGTGTGTTTGTTCACAAACTTTATCTCCTTTATTTGTAGAGTGCT
>JANIJH010371363.1:0-18690 GCA_024520975.1 Erythroxylum areolatum
TATTTGAAGCAAGTTTTGTAAAGCAAGGCTTTAGTTGCATTTTGAGCAAATCATGGTTCATGTATCTTTTGTATTTTAGGATTTTGATGTATTAATATATTTGCAGCTTGAAATGCCCATTAAAGCTTTGTAAAAATTTTATCTTTTGATGCAAATGGAATATGTTTGCATATTTACTCATGACTCTCTCAAGTTTGTACATTGCAATTTTTCAAATTTCATAAAGGAAAAGTTCATTTTTTGTCTTCGGGGAAAAATCTGGATTAATCTAGGATGATTTAGGCAAATGTGCCTTCTGGAAAGTTGTAGGTATTTCTTTTAGGTTTCTAGTGGTATATAGCACAAAAATTTTGGAAATCCAAGTTGAAAGTTATAATCCTTTTAATGGAAGATATATCTTCTATCTTTTCGTTTCTTCTATGTTTTGCTTCTTCTGCTTTTTACTTCTTCTGTGTTTTGCTTCTTCTGCCTTTTTGCTTCTTCTATGATGACATCATCTTTTTCTGTGTTTCTTATATGATGACATCATCATCTTCTGTGTGTTGCTTCTTCTGTGATGACGTCATCTTCTTCTGTGTTTCTGCTGTGAGGATGTCATCTTCCTCTGTGTTTTGCTTCTTCTGTGATGACATCATCTTCTTCTATGTTTTGCTTCTTCTGCCCTTTTGTTTCTTCTGTGATGATGTCATCTTCTTCTATTTTTTTTGCCTGACCTATCTTCTGTTCCATTTTCAACCTTTCTAAAGATAGAATCTGTCTTCAAGGTCTTCATAAAAGTTGTAGATATTGAAGTCTTTTTTTGAACCATATAAAAAACACCTTAATCCAATATATGTAGGGAAAGTTATAGCAATTTTCCCACTTCTTTTGCCTTTTTTCACTTCTTCTGTCTTTTTCCATTAGTCTGCTTTGTACCTATCTTCTATTCCATTTTAGACCCTTCAGAAGATAGAATCTATCTTCAAGGTCTGCATGAAAGTTGTATATCTTGAAGTCCTCTTCTGAACCATATAAAGAAAACCTTAATCCGATATCTGCAGGAAAAGTTATAGCAATTTTCTCACTTGTTCTGTCTTTTTCACTTCTTCTATCTTTTCCATTAATTTGCTTTGTACCTATCTTCTGTTCCATTTTTGACCCTTTAGCAGATATAATCTGTCCTAAAGGTCTTCATGAATGTTGTAGATACTGAAGTACTCTTTCTAACCATATAAAGAAGACCTTAATCCGATATCGTTAGGGAAAGTTATAGTAATTTGTCCACTTCTTCTGTCTTTTTTCCACTTCTTCTGTCTTTTTCCATTAGTCTGCTTTGTACCTATTTTCTATTCCATTTTAGACCCTTCAAAAAATAGAATCTATCTTTGCAGTCTTCATGAAAGTTGTAGATCTTGAAGTCCTCTTTCTAACCATATAAATAACAACTTAATCCGATATCGTTAGGGAAAGTTATAGTAATTTTCCTACTTCTTCTGTCTTTTTTCCACTTCTTCTATCTTTTTCCATTAGTTTGCTTTGTACTTATCTTTTGTTCCATTTTAGACCCTTAAAAAGATAGAATATGCCTTCTAGGTCTTGATGAAAGTTGTATATCTTGAATTCCTCTTTCTAACCATATAAAGAACACCTTAATCTAATATCTGTATGGAAAGTTATAGCAATTTTCCCACTTCTTTTGCCTTTTTCCACTTCTTCTGTCTTTTTCCATTAGTTTGCTTTGTACCTATCTTCTAATCCATTTTATACCCTCAAAAAGATAGAATCTGTCCTTAAGGTCTTCATGAAAGTTGTATATATTGAAGTCCTCTTTAGAACCATATAAAAAACACCTTAATCCGATACCTGTAGGGATAGTTATAGAAATTTTCCCATTTCTTCTGTCTTTTTTCACTTCTTTTGTCTTTTCCATTAGTCTGCTTTCCCACTTCTTTTTATATCTCATACATAGCTATTTTAGAGCTTTAAAGGCCCTTCACACACAAGCATATCATATTTTGAACTTAATGCATAAATCTTTCTATTTGCTAAGAGGAATAAAGGTTTTTTTTTTAATGGAAGAGGAATAAAGGTTTTTAATTGAAAAAAAACCTTTTAATATTTATAGTAATATTTTAGAAGCTTTTAAAATATTTTGGGTCAACTTTTATCCAAAAGAATATGGTTTGACCTTTGAAAAGAACTTGAAAAGTCTTTAAAATGCTTTTAGACACATTGATCAACCAATATGTTATGAAATTCAAACAATATTGTAAGTAATGAGTTTGTATGTGGCATTGGTTGGTATATTTTTCATATAACCAATATACTAGATTGATCGACTAATTTGACCGTTACTAGTTGTTACTATAGCTAGTTTTTATATCTAATGATATTTTGGAGCTAGTATTGGTATAAATACTTAGGATTTAAAATTTTAAACATCTTTATGACATTTGAAATTTATAGTAACACATTTGCCAAAGTTTTTAAGCATTGACAAATATTCATTCATTGGTTGTGAAGTGATGGGGAGCCCTTGAGCATTAAAGTGAGTAACTAAGGTTTATTTTCTATTATTTGGTTATCTTATGAAGTAATGAGATTCTTTTTTTACCTTTTAAGAAATATTGTGAAGGTTCCTCATTACCGATAAAAGATCATTATAAGAATGTTCCTCTTCACCTAGTTATTTATTGAATCACTATAAATTTGATTTTCAACCTATGTTCCCCAAAATGTGGTATTAAAGTGGGTCTATTTTATTATAATTTCAAATGGAATTCCAAAAAGGATTTTGATTTCATATCTAAGTATATCAAGATCTTCATTTAACTAAGATGTCCAAAATATTAGTAGGGCTCCTTTCCTTAATGAATGATTATCTTTATCAAAAATCTGGAATGAAAATTTTCTTAGTGGTAAAAAATATTGACTTATGATAAATTGTCTCATATAGTTCATTTATTCCTACTAAAGTTGTAGATGATAGAAAAATTATCAAACTAAAAGAAGAATGGTATCCTCAAGATAAAAGACTAATTTTCTTGAATAGTAAGGCAGTTCTCATTTTATTTTATTTATTAAGAAGGAATGAATTCAACAATCTTTATTTATGAAATGACTAATAAAATTTGTCAAACCTTAGAAGCTACATATAAGGGAACAACTCAAGTAAAGAAGAGCAAAGTGAACATAATAATATATGAAATGAATATGATAAAAGCATATCTACTCTGTACACTAGGTTTATTGATATTATCAATATTCTCAAGGGCTTACGAAAGATATATACATGTTGAAATTAAGAGGAAATTTCTAAGGTCTCTTCCAAAGTCTCGTAAAGCCAAGGTGATAATAGTTCAAGAAGAAAAAGATCAAATGTGCTGCCATTGGAGGAACTTATCAGATTGTTATTCACTTACAAAATGAGGCTTAATGAGACTTAATAGAAAGGGAAAATAGCTCACAAAAAATGGCTTTCAAGGTTTAAAGGAGGAATCAAATGACAAAGAAGAGAAATTAAGTATTGAAAGTGATGAGGAAGACATTTCCCTTGTTACTAAAAAATTCAAAAAGTTTTTTAAGAGAAAGAACTTCTACAAAAGCAAAGACTTTAAGGGTAGTCAGGTAGATTCAAAATGTAAATCAAATAAAATTATTTGTTTTAAATTTAAGAAACTTAGATACTTAAAAATTTCAATTCCCTCTCCTCAAAGACAATGACAAATATGAGAGAAATGATTAGAAAAATAAAAGGAACAAAATTAGAAAGAAGGAACTTAAAGCCCACATTTAGCTTGAAATAAGTGATTTCAAAATTGGGTTTCTAAAGGAGATGTATCTCACAAGTTCTTCATACATAAAGATGATGATAAGGTACTCACAAAATTTAAATATTTTGATAGGGATAGTGACGTTTAATTGACATATTATGAAAGAGCCTTGAAATTATGACTATGAAAAAGAAGGAGCTATCATTTATCAAGTTACAACATTTATATAAAGAAGAAACCCTACCAAAGATGACAAACGAGCATGAAGCATCTACATTTAAGAATTCATATAAACCATATGCACATGCTACATCCATTAGGCTTTACTCTAAAGATAAGAATTATGCTTTCATATATAGCTCTCAATTTAGATCTAGAACTCAATATTCTAAAGGTAAGAATAGGCACAGTTTCTATTTAAAGACACATGATAGCATGTAATTTCACTCACACTCTTTTAGGCCTTAACATCAATTTAGAATTAAACATTAAGCTTCTTCTTATAATATGCCCCATACTAAGTGTTACAAAGGTTTGCTTTGGACTTGAACTTTTATAGCAAGTCGCACCCACCTTCGTGTGGCAATCCCACTTAGGTCCGTTTAAGCAAGATTTAGCCTTCTCACATGCATGTCATCGAACAATTCCATTAGCCCTCGAACACCTCATGTGCATGCAAGTGTTTAAAGTGTTTCTATCACATACAAAAAGAACACAAGTGTAAAATATAGTAAAGAAAGCAACAAGAGATTTTAAATATAGCCAA
Source organism: Erythroxylum areolatum (assembly GCA_024520975.1). Classification (NCBI taxonomy): domain Eukaryota; kingdom Viridiplantae; phylum Streptophyta; class Magnoliopsida; order Malpighiales; family Erythroxylaceae; genus Erythroxylum; species Erythroxylum areolatum. Next base: position 4,519 of record JANIJH010371363.1, read on the forward strand.
AGGTACTCTTTCATTAACCCTCAACAAAATGTTAACAAAAGATATAAGTACCTCCTCCTTGAAGCACTCAAGGAACTCCCCCAAAATCTCTTAACTCTTAAAGCTCTTTCCTCTGAGTGATCTTTTAATGAGTTTCTCTTAATAATCAAATCTCTAAATTGGCTCTCAACTTTAATGAATTATTTATAGTCTCCTCCAGATGACTAGGATTCTTAATAGAATTCTACTAGCTAAGATCACAATCTTATCCTATCTAATAGGGTAAAGTTACATCACATTTAAAAGATTACCCTATCTAGGAATGATTATCCTTATCAACGAAGATCTCTTCTATCTTCAGATGATCCTTCCACGTGATCTTAATCTCTTAAAGTTGATGTTCATCCACTGTGATCTTATTTGCCACATCATCCACAGCCACGTCACTGTTGATGTGTTTTCATCACAACCTATTTGCACATAAGTCCATCAATGCACGTCCATGGACAAGTCTATCTTCCATGATCAAGCTCACTCATAGTGCAGCCTCGTCGCTCTATGACTAAGTATAAGTCACAATTCGAGTTAGTATAAAAGCTTGCACACTTTACATACCTTCGACCTACCTTGCTAAAGTGAATTGCTTATGCACCTCATCACGCTCGCATGCCTTCGTGCATCCTTGTAGGGTCTATCGTATACCTTTGCGCCTTCTCGCACACCCTTGGGTCTCGCATGACTTAGTTTGCTAACTCCGCCACGTCTCGTCGAAGATTTTTACCAATGTGTGCCTATATGTGCCCACACGTATCAAATCTTGCCTACTCTCGAGATCTTCAATGATACTTCCTGCATCCCTCTCCTACTTGGCAATTCCTCAGGTTTTGCTCACCAACTCATAAGACTTCACCTTGTTCTCTTGTCAACACGCCTTCCTCATGCCAAGTTGTTTGCTAAGCATTGGCCAAGGCTCTCCAACACTTGCACAATCCCACAGTCTAGACTTGGGGGTCTAATAAACCACGCCTACTAGAAGAATTCGATGCCCTCATCAAAATAATCTGTGGGCACTCCTCCATTAGTGGTTCTCTCGAAGACTCCTTCACCAACTGTTGAAGACTAGAGCAAGCCTTCTCTTCCAATGGCACCTTTCCCTCATACCATCTTCTCTTTCTGTTGAGTTTGTTTTTGCTTGGTCGCTCAGCCATGAGGCTCATGACTAAGCGAAGCTATTGATGGTTCTTTCTCCCAAGTCATCTTCATCACTCCCTCCTTTTTCCTTTGCAACTATGGAGTTCATCTACTCCTTTGTTCCTCTTCGGGCATTCTCGAGCAAAATGTAGCCCCTCAAAGATGAAGCATGCAACCTTTCTACTCAATTGCTTCTTCTAATGTTGAGAAGATTCTCCCACCTTTTTTTTGCCTTTCTCCTTGCCATCCCAGGTTTCACCATTTTCTTTCCCTCTCCGTTGGGTATAATTGGTGTTGGCAATTGGAAATCCACCAAGGCATCTGCCGCCATTATTGCATTAGGGAGGTCCTTCATGTTTTGCCTCTGAAGCTCCATTTGTGCCCAACCTTGCAAGCTGCTAATGAAGTTGAACAAATTGTCCTCCTTCGAAATGTTTTACACGTCCAACATCATTGATGTGAACTTCCTCACATACTCCTTCACCAAGTTGTCTTGCTTCAAATCCTTCAAAGCTTCCCTCCTGATCCATAAAGTGTTATTGGGTAGGAACTAATACTTTATCTCCTCCTTCATCTTCTCCCAAGTGTCGATAGGAGGTCTCCTCGCACTAATGTCGTTGGAGGTTCTCATTCTCTACCATAGCTTTGTATCACCCACTAGGTACATTGTTGTAATTGACAACTTTTTCAAGTACGCCACATTTGCTGCTGCAAAGTACTATTCCATGTCCCACAGAAAATTTTCTAGCTCCTTGGCACTCTGTTTGCTATTGAAAACTTATGGCTCTCGCACCTTCATAATAGTGCTTTCCTCATGGATACTCATCTTGTGCCTTACCATCGCACGTTTGAGCACCAACAAATCATAGCTCATCTCCTCACGAGCCTTCATCTGTTCTTAGAGCGCTCTTATAGTTGCTTAAAGATCCCTCTCTAAGGCTCCAATACATTCCAACAAAGGAACTACAACCTCGTCTGTTGGGGCTAGAGACTCAAAAATCACCTCTATCCTAGTAACCCTTTTCGTTAGATCACTTCCACCAGCCATCACTTTAGATTGGCTTTGATAACAGCTGTCACAAAGGTCTGCTTTGGACTCGAACTTCTACCATAAGTTAAGCCCAACTTTGTGTAGAAATCCTGTTTAGATTTGCTTAAGCAAGATCCAGCCTTCTCACGTGAATGTCGCTGAATAATTCCATTAGCCCTCAAATACCTCACGCACACTCAAGTGTTTAAAGTGTTTCTCTCACATATAAAAAGAACACAAGTGTAAAACAGAGTAAAGAAATTAACAAGAGATTTCAAATATAGCTGAAGCTACTCTTTCATTAACCCTCAACCAAACATTAACAAAAGATACAAGTACCTTCTCCTCGAAGCACTCAAGGAACTCCCTACTTGAAGCCCTTATAAGAAACTCCCTACTTGAAGCCCTTACAATGAGAACTCTCCCCCAAAAGCTCTCATCCCTTGCCTACTTTGCAAGTTCCCTCGGGTTTTGCTCACCAACTCATAAGGCTTCTCCTTGTTCTCTTGTCAACACGCCTTTCTCATTTTGACTTGCATACTGGGCATTGGCCAAGGCTTGTCAACACTTGCATGATCCCACAGTCTGAACTTAGGGTTCTAACACTAAGCTTATTTTCATAACACATGTTTACGTTCCTTATAAACATTAATATAACCAAAGAACAGCCCTCATACATATGTTAGGTCTTTCACTACCTTAAAAGAGCATTCAACTCCTTTAATATCCAAAAGGTGGATCCTTATAATTCATATACATATAAAACATCACAGAAATCATTTATGCATCAAAAACATAAGTTTCATTATCATAGCAATAGTTCATATTATTCATATAGCATACTGTGCCACATTTATGGTAAATATGGGCATATTAACATATTTTACTTCACAAAATGAAGCTCAATAAGTGAATCTTCATTGAATTGGGTTGGAAAGAAAGAGAAGACTAAAAATTAAGGATCCAAGTTCATTTAAGTACCTAAAACACATTGATTGTCTTGTTTTATGGGTCTCTGAAAAAGAAGAGCATATGGTATATGGCTAGTAGATGCTCAAGGCATATGACTGGTGATGCTTCCCATTATATAATTTTTAGAAAAAAAAGGAGGATTTGTCACATTTAAAGATAATGCAACGTGTAAGATAATTTTCATTGATACTATTAGTAATGAAGATCACATTATTGTTAATAATATGGTTTTAATTAATAGGTTGAAGTATAATATTATGTGTGAGTCAACTATATAATAAAGTCTGTAAAATATACTTGGACGGAAGATTATGCATTGTAACTACAGTAGTTGACAATAAAATTACAGTTTTAGGTAAGAGAGAAGGGAATATATATACAATTCATCTTGATGATTTTTCTAACAAAAATATAAAGTGCTTAATTAGTGAAGATGCATAGACTTGACATAAAAGGCTTAGATATACAAGCATGGACCTTATCTCCAACCTTAACACCAATAAACTTGTTAATGGACTATCAGGGGTCAAATTTGAGAAAGATAAGGTGTATGGAGCATGCCAAATGGGACAATAATTCAAAAGACCATTTAAGAGAAAAAATCGATAAATTCCCTTAGACTTTTGTCATTACTTCATATGGATTTGTTTGGCCCAACTAGAGCTACTAGTCTAAGTGGTAAATTTTAGATTTTGAATATGGTAAATGATTTTATTAGGTTTACATGGTTTATTTGTAACTAGAAAAGATTAATGCTTTAGGAAATTTGTCAAAATTTTAAATAAAGTGCAAAATGAAAAGGAACTCTTTATTGCATCAACTAAGCGTGATCATGGTAGGGAGTTTGATAATGAAAGATTTGAAGCCTTTTATAAAGAAAATGGTATCTTTAGCAATTTCTCTACTCCAAGGACCCCTAAAAAAAGTGGAGTTATTAAGAGTGAAAATAACACATTAGAAAACATAACTACGATCTTGATGAATGAATATAATATTCCAAAGTATTTTTGGATGAAAGACGTGGCAAGTACATGTCACATTTTCAATGGAGTCTACATAAGAATAGCTTTGGATAAAATACCATACGAGATTCCTTATACAAAGAAGTCAAATATTAGTTAATCCAAATTTTTTGGTTGTAAATGTAACAATTTAAATGCTAAAGATAACCTATGAAAGTTTGAATCCAACGTAGATGAAGGAATTTTCTTTAGTTATTCCTTAACTAGCAATTATAGAGAGTGTTTAAAGGAAGAGTCTTATTATTAAAGAATGTAAAATTGTTATTTTTGATGAATTATAATTCCTTATATTCAATAAAATTTTTAAACTTGAGGACATAGGTTTAATCGATGATTTGGAGAAATTAAATCTTAAAGAGAACAAAGACACCTTGTATGACCTAAGTGAAATTATTGTTGAACAAAATGAGGGAGATAAGGAGGATAAGGTGCTTCTAAGAGACTGAAAATTCAAGAAGAGTTATCCTCTAAATCAAGTTATAGATGATGTTCAACAAGGGTAATTAGTAAATCTCATCTTAGATATTTATTTCATATTTCTTTTATTTCTTAATTAAGTGTAATATCATAGAAGAACCCTTACTAATGAAAGTTAGGTTTTTACTATAAATAAAGAGTTAAACCAAGTCGAAAGAAGTAAGGTATGTACTTTAGTATCTAGACCTAAAGAACACCAAATAATAGGTATTGAATTGATGTGTAAAAAAATTAGATAAATCAGGTACTATTGTCAGAAAAAGTTAGATTGGTGGGTAGTGGGTATAATCAAAGGTACAATGTATATTTTAAAAAAACATTCGCACTGATAGATAGATTAGAAGCTATTAAATTATTACTTTATTTACATCTTATATGAATTAAAAATTATTTCAAATGATGCTAAAATTGTACTTTTTAATGGTTTTATTCAAAAAGAACTTTATGCTGATCAACCTCTTACTTCCAAAATTCATGATGCACCTAACCATATTGATAAACTCTTTAAAACTTTATATAGATTGAAACAAACTTTTAGAGCTTGAAATGATAAGTTAAACACATTTATTTTTAAATTTGGTTTTCCTAAAAGCAAGGTTAATATAAACTTTTTATTAAAACTGTAAAAATGACATTATAATTATTCAAATTTATAATGAAGATATTATTTTTAGTGTAACTAAGCAAAGCCTGTGTCATGAATTTTCTAAATGTGTAAGTAGAGAATTTGAGATAAGCATGGTAGGAGTGCTTAAGGAGTGCTCAACTTCTTTCTCAGACTTTAAATCAAGTAAATTAAGAAGATCTTCAATTAATTTAAGTACACTAGAGAACTACTCAAGAAATTTTAACTAGATCAACTAAAGCCATTAGGAACACCCATAAGTATAATAACTAATTAAATAAGGATGAAGAGTGCAAGCTAGTTCATTTAAGCTCTAGTAAGGTGTGATTGAGAGAAAAATAGGTTGTTACATAACATGGTTAGGGTAGTGATAAATGAGTATTAGCCCTCAAATTATTTTTACATGGAAGCCATAGTAATAACATTAAAAGTCTTTATGATATCAAGTTTAGATAAAATAACATATAAACTTTAGCATAAGAAGAAGCCAATTGTTATTCTAATAAGTGCTATTTAGCATAAGACGAAGCATAAGGTGTAGATTTCATCATGTTTTCTTGGGTAGTTTAGTGTGTGTTTAGTTGTTAATTTGATTGTTTAGTGCATGTTTAGGTTAGAATTATGTTAGTTAGTAAATATTTGTGTTTTAAGTGTTTTGTGGGTTGGAACATGATCTTTGGATTCAGTTTTATATTTATGAGGTACCTTGACATGATTGTTAGCATTTTAGGGAAATTAGAAGAGATTCAGAGAAGACTTAGGAAATAACCCAGGGCCATGATCATGACAGAAGTAAGAGAAAAGAGCCAAAATCGTGGGGAATATGCCGCGATCGTGACAGAAGTTAGTGCAAGGAGCCACAATTGTGGTGTTATTGGCTATGATCATGACAGAAGCAAAAATTTTAGCCACGATCATGCCACGATCTTGGCTTGTGTGTCAAATACACAAACAATAGTCCTGACTTGAGTTTTCAAGGGATTTTTTTAGACCTTTCCGACCTAAAAAAGTCCCTAGGATTGCCCTAATTAGAAATACTATATAAGACTTAATGATGTCACTATAAGGGAGCTTCTACATTCTGCCACTTTTGGGAAGTTCAAGAGAGAGAGAAAAGAAGAGGGAAAGAGAAGAAGAAGAGGAAGAAGAAGTGAGTCACAAGGCCGCTGCTTCCCAGATTAGGTGGTCTCCTGATGCTATTACCTTCCTGGATTGTCTAATCCAAGTTCAATTTCCTCTCCATTTTTTTATTCATTTAATATAAGATTGAAATGGATTGTATGATGGTGGGTTTTGGATTGTTGACAATGTCCTAACTCTTCTTTTAAGATTTTACTTTGATTTAATGTTAATATAGTTAATTTTGTGTTTTATTGATTGAGTGTTACGATTAACTTCAATTTTTGCATATTTCAGTAATAAACTAAGTGAGTGTGCTAGATAAAAATTATTAGATGGAATAATGAGAGTTAGGCGATCCAATAAACCATGTAGTTCATTATATCAATTTTTGTGCTGAGAGAAATCTCATGTGAGACCCAGTAGTTTAGTAGAGGGCTTGCGATCTAATTTTAATTATAGGTCTTTTGTTAATTGAGAGGTTACAAATTCCATAATTTAATTAGGGTAAATGATTTAGGGAACAGGATTATAACTTAGAGAGAGTCATTCCCTAGAAGAACCAACACCTTGATAATACATTATTGATATGTTACCATTAATAATAGGTCAAATCCCCTCTCTCATAACTTAGTAATTTCTCTTGATTAATTTCCATAGTGAACTTTTATGTTGCTCAATTTTAATTCTTGTTTTATGTTAATTTCTTAAGTTGAATTCCTGCAATCAAATTCCTATGTTTATATTTTTGTTTCTTTTTTTAATTTCTGAGCCCTGGATAATCTATGATTAGATTAGTTTACCTTCCTTGTGGGATAGATCTTTCAAATACTACAAATTACAACCCATGCACTTGCGATAATTGAGGGATATAAATTGTAAGACTCGACACCTCGATCATTTTTAATAATTTATATGAGATTTATTACTTAACTTGGTCTATATTTTATCTACAGGTTTTTTTAGCTCTTGAATATTAAACGAATTCATGCAAGTTTAAGTTGATTATGAATGATTTTGGGATGATTTTAGAGGAAAGAGTTAGAATTAAGACTAATATAAGGTCATATTAGACCAATACGGAGTTGTGTTAGACTTATGTTGGCAGTAACTTTTACAAAAGAAAATTAAGAACGACATAAAGCAATAGGGAACTAACATGGAGCCATATTGTTTTCAATACAAAATCTAAGATTTTATGAAATAAATGAAGAAAAAAGAAGAGAAAAGGAGAGAATATCTATAAGAACCAAAAATCACTCCTAAGGTCAAGGACTGTCAAAGAGCATATCAAGGAGAAGTGATTGGTAATGCGTCATAACATTGCAAAAAATAACTAGACTCAAAACTATAGCTAGTGATGAGTCTATGTCGATCCCATAGAGAGTATATGTAAAACTTTTGTAATGAAAATAATCGGTGTTTAGGTTATTTGCAGGGGGAGGGAGGTTGGCTTGGTTCCAAATAAGAAAATAAATTGAATCTAAACTAACAAAAGCAAATTAAATCAAACAATATAAAAATGAGAAAAGCGATGATTGCATTAAAGATTTAGTCATCGGTAAAGCGAAGAGTGCGTTAAGCATCTGTTTTTTGGTTTAATCTTGGCATACACACAATTAAACATACTTTATTAAATTGTTATTCTTATACCTCTCTTAGCAACTATTAATAGTAAGTTAACACCAAGCTCTGTTAACCCAAATTTTCCCTTAGTTTGTGATTAATTAAAACAAACTCTTTAATTGGAATAGCTAGAACAAGCTCTGTCGATCTAATTAGATAGCCACATTATGAGTTAGGAAAACAGATTAATCAAGGTAACAACCATATAAGCTCGGATCATTTAACTAAGTTTATGTTATCCCTAATGATTTAACACCTTTAGTTTCCACAAATAAACCCAAACATAATGATTATGTATTCCATTTAGGATTCTAGCAATGGTTTCATACACAAATAATCTAACAAGAATGATAATAACTATCATTTATACATGAAAACCCAAATCTATAAGCATAGGATAACGTAATCATTCCCTAAAAAGAGAGAATAACAAACACAATGGAGATATGCTTAACTGTGTTCTTCGACATTGATATCACCTCTGAACTAGGGTAGGGAAGCCTAGCCCTCCATAGGTCTCCAAAGGAATCATGCTCTACCCCTTATTTGTGTTTGGAAATGATTCATCTCGATGCTCTCCACTCTTTGGAAGCAAATGTTCTATTTATACTAAATATTAGGTTTCAGGTGCCCAGGTGTCAAAAGTCATAAACGTGACTTAACAACTCACGATCGTGAATGGCCTTATTGAAGGTCATAACTGTGAGCCTTCAAGTCATGGGCATGACATAATAGTCATGGACATGACATGAAAGTCATAGGTGTGAGATAATAGTCATAACCATGATTTTCAAGTTGATGCTCACAGTCATGACTTTTGGTGCATGGTCGTGAGTCTTGCATTTTTTCACATGTTCTCATTTTATGCATTTTTTTGTCTCATCTTTGCTCTAATCCTTCTCCTTTTTTTTGTATGAAGATAATTGAGTGTGAATCTCAAGAAGACAACTCAAAGAATATGCTTTCAACTAACTAGCTCTTATATTTCCAAATTGTACTGAAAACCAAATTTGAACTAAAGTGAATGTCTTAAGCATTTTAAAGCATTAATCACTAAGTGTCATAGATTAAATGTATCAAAAATTAAGCATATATTAGTAGTCTTAGAGGAAAGTAAGTTTCCTTCAAGATCATTCAAGAACTATGAACCCATTCTATTCTTATTTCTTTATTATTCTTTTTGGATTATCTTTGATATATTATATATTAATTCGAGATATAGATTTAGATGTGAGAATTATTTTTTATATTGTTTTCTTTATTTGAATGAAAGATTATAGTTTTTTAAAATTTATCCATGTTCTTATAATTGATTGAATTGAAATGATCAAAAAAGGAAGATTTAATTACGTGATTCATTCATTAAAATTCGAAAGATGAAATGTAAAGTTAGATTAAAATATGGATAAAGTTAGTTAAGTGTAAGTTACTCAAGAGATAAATGGGAGAAGTTCCTTAGTTAAGGTCAAACCTATTATGGCAATTTAAAGAGCAAGTAAATGTGTTCTTAAGTGTTTTGATTAGAAAGAGATTTCAATCAATCAACTGAGGGATAAAGATTATATATCTTGAGATAGAATATGTTTGTAACTTAGGAATTCCAATTGGTTCAAGTAACTAGGATTAATTGTTGAATTATAATAATTCAAACATAGTAAATTTTTAAGGGAATTCTACATCTAAGTCTATTATATATATATATATTATCATTTTAGTCAATTAAATCTTGTTTATTATTTAAATTATTTTAGTTTTTCTTTTCTATCTATTTGCAGGCCTTAATATTTCAAACACACTAGCCAAGTCTTACTTGTACCTTCAGAATATACGAATATAGAATACCTTGTGGGCCTAGGAAACTTATGTTAATTCTTCGTAGAAATAAGAATACCCACTTAAAAGATATTACACATGAGGCCAAGACTAAGTAACCCTTACACACAAGTCTAGGACACTACCTAAAAAAGGAGAGGAAATGGAGAACCCACTAAAGTTATGAACATGATCATTGGAGGGGTTAGTAATTATTGTACATGTTAACTAAAAAGATTGTTATTAGTTGAAAGGTGAATGATATAATGGACACGAAATTCAAAAGACACCAAACAAGATGACTTATTATACTTAAGGAAAAGAAAGTGTCAAACTAGTGTAACCTAATGAAAATAAGATGATAATCAAAGTGAATATTATAATTTTTTATGTAAAACAAATCCTAGTTGATAATGCAACTTTGGCAAAAAAAAGTCTTTTGAAATTGAGTTATAACATTTTTTCCTCTAATTGTTTTTAGATAAGATCAATTCTTCAATAAAAGTGAAATAGATCTACCTATTACAATCAATGATTGTCCCTAACAAACCATAAAAATGATTGATTTCTACTTCATATGCAAGCTAATTAAGTACAAATCCAATTAGCAAACTTTTGTTTATACAATAGTAGAAACTTGTAACCATATCATTTGCTTGTAAAGCTCCTAATAGAAATAAGCATAGGAGAAGTTAAGTGATCAGTAAATGTCAAAGCATTATTATGAGTCTTTACTAAAAAAAGAACAATTTATCTCAATAGATGAACATTGAAAAAAAAAGGACCATAGGATCACAAAAAGGGCAACAGGCTAAGACCATCAACTAAATGTAAGAAATTCAAATTATGGATGCAAATTATTATAGATTATTATTAATTATAAATAACATGGATAAAGTGCAATACACCTAGATTGTGCAGTTTTTAATGGAGCAATAAGTCATCTTCGTATGGTCCCCCTAAAGCATAAAAGAAATAGAGTCCCATATAATAACATGTAGGTTGAATGTTAGACTTGACATCAAACCTATAAGGAAAAAAGAAAAGAGAATTTTTAAAAGGAAAAAATAGGTAGTATAAGAAGGAGTGACCAAGTTCCTATTGGCAGGCTTCATCAGGGAACTGATGCATCTAAACTTGGTCATTAATGTAATAATGATGAAAAAAATTCTAATAATGAATGACACATATGCATTGATTTCACATATTTGAAAAAAAGTTTATCCTAAAGATAGTTATTGCATCTGAATATATATTTATTTACAAATGCAATAATAAATCACATATGGTTGAGTTTCATGGATTTGTATTCAGGCTATAACTAGATTCAAATATATAAAGTCAATAAGGCAAAAAAAAAAAAGATTCACTACTGATAAATGGTTATTTAATTATATTCACATACATATATTTAGTGTGTTTTGCTTGTTATTTAATAGTTTTACAATATTTTGGGTACTTATTTCACTTCAAGTGTGTTTGTAGGTCATAATTGCCTTAATAAACCAAAATAAGAAGAATTCGAATGAAATCGTGGCATAAAATGGATTTGACGCAATTGCGGACTTACATGATCATATACAGTGACTATATAAGTCGTTATAAACATGTAGAGTTTTAACAACATAATTCCTACTTACATAAAGTTTCACGACCTTGTATGTGCCCATATAAGTCTTTATGACCATGTAAATTCTAAATTTAAGGTGTTTCTAGAAGTACTCGATTACCTACAAGGCCATGTAAGTGATTGTGTATATCTTAGAAACCCTAATTTTTACTATAAAAGAACATTATGGGAGCTAAATTAATAGGAGGCAAGTTTTAAGCATTTTTAAGTTGTAAAAAACACAGAAAAGAGGCAGTTTTAAGGAGTGGATGAGGAAAACACGAAATTACGTCACAACATCTGATAGAGAGCTTTATTCAATCTAAATTTAAAAAGATGCATTAGAGACAAAAGGAAGATTTAGAATATAAATTTTTTAATTTCTCTTTTTCTTCTAAAAATTTGTTATTAGTTTTATTTTCTGTGAGTAGGAACTAAATTATTTAGTGCCTAAGTGTGATGAACCCTAAGTTATGATGACAATATGATTTGATTTTTATTCAATGACATTTTATTGATTGATTTGTTGAGATTCAATTATGCATTACATACTTGAACTAATTTGCCCAGAATATTAGTCCATTATTTGGTTTCATATGATTGGTAGTGGGATATCATTTTTTGTGAATAAATCTACAATAATTGAAAAGAGTTGTATGTAAACTTAGAGATAGGTCTACATAAATCCTCAAAATTAGGTTTAAAACACGAATCAATAATGCAATCTTAGGGGTTTTAACTAGAAAGAGATTTAAGGGAATCAACCAAGGGTTAGTTGTTAATAGTCTTGAGAAAGATAATAACATAAGATAGGAGTTTCCGTTGTTCAATAATCAATAGTTTAATTGCATGATAAAGGGTTATTTTTAAGAATTCTTAGAGGGATTCATCACCTAGGTACTATTTATTTTATATTGAGTTTGCATATTATTTTCCTTGTTCTAAATTAGTTTAGTTTGTTTAGCTTAATTTTTTAGTAAATCCATAACCTAATTCAACGGTTAGATAATAGAAAAAGAGGTTAATACTAATACTTACCATCCTCGTGGGATTGACCTTTACTTGTTAATGCTAGTTATAACTACACCGTGCACTTGCATTAAAACTAATAAATCTTTACACATAATAAAACATGTTATTATAAGATGATGCCATCTAGATTTCACCTATCAGATTCCTATTAATTCAATATTTTATAAGTAAGTTAGCTAAACTATAGAGGTTCATATTAATAACATTATTGTTAAGAAAAATTATGGAGAGATCAATTGGTAGATATATGGAAATGTTTGAAAATAGCAAAGAAATATGACATCAAACTAAACCTTCGTAAGTGTACTCAAAACTACTAGTAGAAAGCTCATAGGCTTCATAATGATATGAACGGGCATTAAAGTAAATTCTTTAAAGATCAGAGAAATTATTAGAATGAAGTCACCATATACTTTGAAGAAGACACAAAGTTTATATAAAAAGATATCTTTCATTATTAAAAAATAGTTAAATAAAATAAAATATTCGAATGGAGAAATAGGTGATAACAAACATTTGAAGAATTGAAAAATTACTTGTAGAATTCACCTCTCCTTACTACCCCTTATAATTGTACATTGATGTTGAATTAGAAAAACAAAGCCATTGTTAATTTATAAATAAGAAATCAAAGGCCTATTAACTAAGTAAACAACATTTTCTAGGAACTATAAATTAGATATACCTAAAAGGAGAAAGCAATCCTATTTATTGATATATTAGTGAAAAATATAAGGTTTTATATGCTCATCCAATCATTTTTGTCTCAAAATTTCATTCACAAAACATTTTATACAAGCTAGAATTATTTAGAAGAATGGTGAAGTGGTTTGTAACATCCCATCAACGATGGGAAGGGTAAATTGGTCATTTGGGACGGGTTAGGAATGTTTAAACATATCTCGGCATGTTCATGCATCATATGGCCTCTATATATATATGAATGGTAATTTTTGCACATGCACATGATTGTACATTCATTCATGACATTTCCCGGCATATGTATCTATAAATGAAATTTTTGTGAAAAATGTGTTATTTGTGTTTGAAAAATTGAATTGGAGTGATTTATGTGTGTTTTACATTTTTAGGGACTTTTAGAAATTTTTCTGGAAATTTTTTGGAGAAAATTTCGGACCGGAAAAATTGCTCAAGGGCAGACTGATGGGATTTTCGGTACTGGAAATGACTGTCCAATGGTACTGAAAAATTAGATACATGATTTTAGGATTTATAACTTTGAGCCATTAGAATTTGGAGACTAATTGGACTAGAAATTGAATTGAGATTGGAAAGAACCTAAAAAGTGTCTAAGAAGAAGACAAGTGGCAAGTGACACATGTCACTTGCCTACTTAGTCTTCTTATTAATGGTTATTTAATAACCTAATGGGTATAAGCTTCCACGACATTCTAAGTGTGAAAGAATAAAAGGTGATTTTAAATGCTTTTCTTCTCCTCCATCCGTAGGTGCTACCCTTCCTCCTTCGTTTGTTTTGTTTTCCATACAAGAAGCTTCTCTTTGCTACTTGCTTGCTTCTCCTTTAGTCACACCCAAGACCAAACTTAAGCTTTGAAATTATGATGATTGTGATGACCGTAGGTGAGGAGTAAAGTAGAAGTTGGTGTTATTTTGAAGATTTGAAGAATTGAAAGCTTGCAACTTGTTTAGGTGAGAA
>JANIJH010371672.1:0-18685 GCA_024520975.1 Erythroxylum areolatum
ACGTTTTACTTACCTGTTTTTCTTTTTACAAAAACGACAACAAAAAACGGAGAAAAAAACAGAAACAAACAGCCCCTAAGTTTATGACATTTCATGTTTTTTGTTAGTGGTAATTGCATGAGGTTAGGAGTTGTATCAAATGGATGTTAACAATGTTGGAAAAATAACGCAAGATCAAATCTTAGCACCGCAGAAATAATATAAATTTTTTTCCATAAAATCAACTTTATCATAATTTAATTAGAAACATAAAACAAGAAATTGACAAAACCCTACTAATTTGTTTCAATTTTGTGTAATAATTTTCTGTTTCTTTGAATCCGTCAATCCCGAGCCATTCAATCGTCTGGCCTCTAATGATATCCATAGATTTATTCAAAGAAAATCCAAATCTAACTTGAGAGGAAAAATATAAGAAGTGCTAGCCTCCAATTTTTTCCAATTTTTTTTATATGAAAATCTTATTTTTCATGTCTTGGATTTTATTAAAATTACAACTAAAGTCAAACTTTAATTATAATTATGAATTAATTTTTATAAGATCAAATATCACATATTGACCCTTAAAGTTTTCAAAACTTTTCAATTAAGTCCAACTTAATTCAAATTTCACTTTCTCCTTTATAGACCTTTTATGTGTGATGCATTACGTTCCTAATATGATAGCTATGATTTTAAATTCTAATTCTAATTCATAGTTAGAATCAGATAAAATAAAACTCCTTTTAATTTATCTTTAATTCCTTAATTAAATAATGTATAATCATATATCATAATTGACGTCTAACAACATGTCATAACCATCCAAATATTAGGAATATCAATGTAGTTTGACTTAACCTGTCTATGCCTAGCTGTAATGTATAAATTAATCATTTTGTCATCTAATGTTCTAATTGGAACTAGAGTATAGAATTCGTGTCTACTCTAAACAATCCAATCATGTTCGTCCTTGCAAATTAGTAAATTATTTATAATTGATATTTGAAAACAACTTTTCCAAATTTCAATTTACTTTGGTCAGAGATTCCCAAAATCATTACTAATCAAGAACAGTAGAACATTCTCCCTAATTATTTTAGGATAACGAATTCTTTATTAATTTACTTAACTATCTCCACATAGTTTATACTATATCCAGTAACTACTGAATTGAACTATCTTAATAATAGAGCATAAGTAACATCAAAACATAGTAATTCTTACAAGAGATAACTTTGATAATCTCAAGTCTAACGATCAATTATACAACCATCTTAATGAGCTAATCCAAAGACGCACAAGTAATGCTCCATTCGAGATTCTCATTATTGGATCAGTTCAATGAACTTATTCTCTAATAAGCACTCACATATTTGCTTAAGTATCTCCACACTTTAATTTATGATATTGATTACTTTCTTCATAAGAAAGAAACAAATATGTGCTAGTCTAACTATTTCATCAATACCACATCTTGATGAAACTAGTATCATTTCATCAATATCCCGTTTTGATGAAACTATGACTAGGAACATTTTAGGAATAATACAAAATGCAATTTGAATCTCATAATTATAATCACATTATAATTTCTAATTCCATAATAATTATTCTAGGGATTTTATGTTTATGATTAATAATTAAATAAGTCACAAATTTACAAAGATAAAGAATGCCTTTTATTGAATAAAACAAAATTTATACAAATAAATATACAACCAAAATTGGCTATAAGGGAATAAACCAACAATCTCCCACTTGCACAAAAGTCAATTACCAATGTATCAAATACCATAGCCATTCATATGTCTATCATGTCTATTTTGAGATAATGGCTTAGTGAGAGGATCTGCTAGATTCTCTTCAATGAGAACTCGCTTTATCTGGATGTCCTTCTATTTTACTATCTCTTGGATCAGATGAAACTTCCTGAGTATATACTTGGATCCTTGATAAGACCTCGGTTCCTTCACTTGTGCAATAGCACCATTGTTGCATAGCACACTACTATCGAATCAACAATGTTAGGAACCACTCCAAGTTCAGTAATGAATTTCTTGATCCAAACTGCTTCCTTCGCTACCTCAGAAATTGCAATATACTCCGCTTCCTTCTCAAGTACTTTAAGATGTTTTTCACAGTTGTCCAACGACCCTCACTGCTTATTATGCTCAAAGCATAAGCAACATCTGGTCTTGTACACAGCATCGCATACATGATCAATCCAATAGCCGAAGCATATGGAACACCATTCATTCTCTCTCTTTCTTCTTGTGTCTTAGGACATATGCTCTTGGAAAGAGAAATCCCATGCGATGTAGGTAAGAATCCCCTCTTGGAATTTTCTATGTTAAACCTCTTTAACATTTTGTCTATGTATAAGGATTGGGACAAACTAAGCAACCTTTTTGATATGTCTCTATAGATCTTTATACCTAGTATATAAACTGCTTCTCCAATATCCCTCATGGAAAAATTCTTGGATAACCATATCTTAACATTTTGGAGCACTGAAATTTCATTTTCAATGAGCAATATGTCATTCATATAAAGCACTAAGAAAATGACTGCACTCCCACTTACCCTCTTGTAAACACAAGGTTCATCCACATTTTTTATAAAACCAAACTCTTTGATTTTTTTATATGATTGTTTTATCAAAATGGATTTTCCAACATAGTGATGCTTGCTTCATTCCATATATGGGCCTTTACAACTTGTATACTTGATTAGGAAATTCTTTGGATTCAAAACCTTCAAGTTGTATCAAATACACATCCTCTTGCAAATTCCCATTGAGAAATGTTGTTTTGACATTCACTTGCCAAATTTCATAATCATGGTATGTTGCTATAGCCAATAAAATCCTTTGGATTTAAGCATTGATATTGGCAAAAAATTTCATCAAAACCAACTCCTTGTTTTTGTCTGTAACCTTTCGTCACTAACCTTGCTTTGTACGTATGTACATTTCCATCTATGTCAATTTTTCTCTTAAAATCCATTTGCACCTAATAGGTACTATACCTTTAGGTGCATCCACCAAAGACCATACTTGGTTAGTGTGCATGGATTCCATTTCAGATTTCATGGCTTCTTGCCATTTTAAAGAATCGATGTCTGACATTGCTTCCTTAAAATTAGTAGGTTCGTCATTCTTAAGTGAAGCATCATCACTTCCTTTTTCAATATGTGGATCTAATCTAACAGGACTATGTGTTTATTAAACCATTGATTGGACCTTTAATGTATCAACTTCTGGTTCTTGTTCCATTTGGATGTGTATTTGTGGTTTTTAAACTTCTCTAAGTTCCACATCACTCCCACTACTTTCTTTGACAATAAATTCTCTTTCTAAGAATATAGCATGTCTTGAGATAAACACCTTTTACTCAAGAGGGTGATAAAATTGATATCCAAAACTTTCTTTTAGATACCCCACAAACATGTATTTATCACTTATCTTCAAACTTATCAGACATTGCATGCTTCACGCACATCCCCAGATTTTTAAGTGTGACAACCTTGGTCTTTTATCAATTGATATCTATTATGGAGTCTTGTTAACGATTTTGGATGGAACTCTGCTCAATATGTAAGTAGCAATGTTATAAGCATATCCCCAAAATGAAATTGGAAGAACTGCATAGTTCATCATGGAACTTACCATATCTAATAAAGTATATTTTCTGCTTTTAGAAACCCCATTTTGTTGTGGAGTTCCAGGTGGAGTTCATTGAGAGAGAATTCCATTCTCTTTTAACTAACTAAGAAACTCATGGTCCAAGTACTCGCCACCTTGATTAGATCTAAGTGTCTTAATACTCTTATCAATTTATTTCTCTACTTCAAGTCTAAATTCTTTGAACTTTTCAAATGCTTCAGACTTGTATTTCATTAAATATACATAACTATATCTAAAATGGTCATCTGTAAATGTTATGAAATATGAAAATCCATCTTTAGCTTGAGTAGACATAGGGCTATATACATCTAATATATAAGCTCTAACAACTTATTAGCATGTTATCCCTTTCCACTAAAGAGAAGTTTGGTCATTTTACCCTTTTAAACAAGATTCATATGATTCATAATCGAAAGGATCTAAATATCCTTGTTTAAGTAACTTTGTGATTCTTGTTTCATTAATATAACCTAACCTATAATGCCATTAAAAAAAAAAGGATTTTGGTCACTTAGCCTCTTTTTCTTGCTATTTATTTGAAGAAATGGTCTTTTAAGATCTAATTCATACAAATCAATTGTAAGCATACCAGATCCATAACAAATATCATCTTTATAAAAAGAACAACTACTATTCTTAATATTGAAAACAAATCCATTCATATCCAAAAATGGAATAGAAATAATGTTTCTTATGATGATAGGAACATAATAACAATTATTTAGTTCAAGTATAAGACTAGAAGGCAAAGCTAAATTACAAGTTCCAATAGCTAATGTAGCAACTCTTGCTCCATTACTAACTCGTAAGTCCACTTCGCCTTTTCTCAACATTCTACTGTTTGTTAGTACCTGCACATTGTTACAAATGTGAGAACCACATCTGGTATCTAATACCCAATATTGAGATACAGAAGTAGAAAGATTGATTTCAATCATAAACAAACCTGAAGTTGAAGTTATGCTTAACTTCTTTTCCTTAAAGCTAGCAAGATAAGCTTTACAATTCCTGTTCCAATGTCCAGCTACACCACAATAGAAACAGATGCCCTTGTCATTCTTCTTCTTGACATCGCCTACTGGCTTTGCTACTATAGCATAAGTCTTTTGGTTCTTGTCCTTGTTCTTCTTTTTAAGGTTCTTACCCTTATTCTTGGAAGAAGAAGAGCTAACAACAAGAACAAAACTAGATTCCTTCTTAAGGCATCCCTCAGTAGTCTTGATCATGTTGAGTAATTCAACCAATCAAATTTCCTTTTTGTTCATGTGGAAGTTCATAATAAATTGAGAAAAAATCAGGGTAAGAGATTGGAGCACTAAATCAATGCTCAACTCGAGGTTCAAGTCATATCCTAATTGACCTAATTTTTCAATGTAGCTAATCATCTGTAGAACATGAAGTTCCACTGATGATCTAGGATGCATCTGACATTGAAACGTAGCCCTCGCAGTCTCAAACCTCTCCACCCGACTCTGAGCACTAAACAACTCTTGAAGGTGTAGGAACATTACCCTTGCATTCATATTTTCATATTGCCTCTAAAGCTCGGGAGACATGCTGGCTAACATCACACATGTTACCTGCTCATTGTCATCTATATGACTTTGATAATATTCCCAATCCTCATTGGTAGCATCTTGTGGAGGTTCAGGTGGAAGCTCAGTATCAAGAACGTACAATTTTTTCTTGCCTTAAAACAATTTTAAGGTTACGCAACTAGTCTGAAAAATTTGGTCCAATCAATTTGTTTGCATCCATAATGCTCCTCATGGACAAGTTCATATTCATTTTCAAAAACTAATTTGTCAAAAAAAACATAACTTAGTTTATGCTGAAAAGCTAAATAAATAAAACTTTTAAAATTTGGTTACTCCCATTATTCTAAACAAATTAATAGCCCTCACTATTAATTCGAGAAATTATCAAATAATTTCCTAGTAGGCTAGGATCCCATTTTCATTTAATTGATCTAGAGTTTGCTCAACAAACCAATTAAATTAAAATTAGGTGGATAACATTTTATCAATCACATCTTATGTGATTCCTAGATCTATTGGGAGACAACTCTTTACCAAAAACATATCTAATAATATTATCCTAACATTGCCTCTAAATTAATATAATCATGAGTTTACCCATCTAAATCATATAAATTTAGTTAAGTAAAATCTGTCATTATAAGACTAAACATATTCGAGTTAAAGTAGACTTGAGTTTACTCAATAAGCTTAACAATAAACAAAACTCTGGTTTAATCCTATAATAATGGAAGGCATTATTCATATTCTAAACATGTACTTAATATTTTAATAAAGGGTTTAAAATAAGGTCTTATTCTAAATAATATAATCTCATTATATAAATTTATCTGACATAATCTTATTATGAAAAATAAATTGAGTTTTTTATTTAAAAATAATTTAATTAATCAACTCTTGAAAATTTTATTAATTAAAAAAATTAAAAAATTAAAAGCAGCTAGCACTGGCCATTATGGTCAGGAGCTGCTCGACCTGTGTATGGAGTAGGCTAGGAGACACTTTCTTCTCTAGAAAACTTTCGAGTTTCTATTTTTTTTAATAAACCAGAACAACACTTTATTCTACTAGCTCTACCTTCATACTATCTCAAGATACTCTATGCCATCTATTTCGGTATAAACAAACTAATATTATACATAAACCTCTAGAGAGATAAAACTCTCTAGAGTGAGAAACCCTAACCACTGGTGACTACTACTGTCTCAGTGGTCCTGTTCTTCATCAACTAAGAAGCACAATAATACTCATTAATCAAACATTCATTAACAATCATTCAAGAATACGTAACCTAACCATTTGTTGTGTATAAAAGCAATGAATAAAACAGATAAAGGCCACCTATGTTAAAAAGAAGGTTGATTTAATGAAGTAACATGCTTGAGTAAATAGACAGAAACTATGTCTGCTCCTCAACCTTTTGCAGTTAATAAACCAAGCAGTTTCAGTTTTTATTATTCGATTATGAAAAGAAGATACAACAATAACGCATGCATGTAACTCTTCGTCTGTCATTAACACACACAACTCTGTTTCGCAAGAAACATCACGCAAGTGGAAAAACAAGTGCATGAAAGATCAAAATAAAATAAGTTGTAGAAACATATGAAACATTTTCCATATTTTCAGTAATATATAAAATTTTCAAAAACACTTGCAAACATTTTACATCTTTCCAGAAATAGATGAAACGTAGTCCACATTTCTAGAAACACATGTAACCATTTTACATCCAATCCAGAAATATATAACGCAAGCTTTAACAGCAGTCCACTTAAATGATTAAATAAGTCCAACCATTTCTAGAAACACTTTCGGATGAACAAGAAGAACATAATTTTCCAAAAAATTATTGAATAATGTAGAATATGAATGCAACTTAAATGCTAGTAGCAGAAACACTTATCCATGTAGACGAGCAGAACCATTTCATATCACACCACAAAAAACAAAAAAAAATTTCTAAAAAACACATTTTCAAAGCTCTAAAAAAAATAGGTTCAACGTAAAATATGCAACTTTGGCCTATTAAAACCAAATCAAAAGTTGATCAAGTTTATGAATCAAAATTAAAACTGTTAAAGGTGGCTCTGTACCATTGTTGAAAAAATAACTCAAGATCAAATCTTAGCATAGCGGAAATAATATAATTTTTTTTCCATAGAATCAACTTTAACAGAATTTAATTAGAAACATAAAATAAGAAATTGACAAAGCTCTACTAACTTGTTTTGATTTTGTGTTACAATTTTCTATTTCTTTGAATCTGTCAATCCATGAGCCGTTAATTGTCCGGCTTCTAATAGTATCCATAGATCTATTCAGAGAAAACTCAAATCCAATTTGAGAGGAAAAATGTAAGAAGTGCTAGCCTCCAATTTTTTAAAATTTTCCTTTTTTATGAAAAATCTTATTTTTCATGTCTTGGATTTTATTAAAATTACAACAAAAGTCAAACTTTAATTATAATTATGAATTAATCCTTATAAGATCAAATATTGCATATTGGCCCTTAAAGTTTCTAAAACTTTTTCAATTAAGTCCAACTTAATTCAAATTTCACTTTCTCCTTTATAGACCTTTTATATGTGATCCATTAAGTTCCTAATAAGTTGGCCATGATTATAAATTATAATTCTAATTCATAATTAGAATTAGAGAAATTAAAACTCCTTTTAATTTATTTTTAATTCCCTAATTAAACAATTTATAATCATAGATCATGATTGACGTCTTGCAACATGTCATGACCACCCAAATATTAGGAATGTCAAAGTGGTTTGACTTAATATGTTGATGCATGGTTATGATGTATAAATTAATAATTTCTTCATCTAATGTTCCAATTGGAAGTAGAATATGAAATTCGTGTCTACTTTAAATAATCCAATTATGTTCATTCTTGCTAATTAGTAAATGATTTATAATTGATATTTGAAAACAACTTTTCCAAATTTCAATTTACTTTGGCCAAAGATTCCCAAAATCATTACTAATCAAAGAACATTCTCCCTAATTACTTTAGGATAATGAATTCTTTATTAATTTATTCAACTATCTCCACATAATTCATACTATATCTAATAACTATCGAATTGAACTATTCCAAGAATAGAATATAAGAATCATCAAAACATAGTAATTTTTACATAAGATAACCTTGGTAATCTCAAGTCTAAGGATTAATTCTTACATGAGATAATCCACAGACGTACAAGTAATGTTCCATTCGGGATTCTCTTGATTAGGTCAATTCAGTGAACTTATTCTCTAATAAGCATCCACATGTTTATTTATATATCTCTACACTTTAATCTATGAGATCAATTACTTTCTTTATAAGAAAGAAACAAATATGTGCTAGTCTAACCATTTCATCAATACCCCATCTTGATGAAACTATGACTAGAAACATTTTAGGAATAATACAAAATATAATTTGAAACTCATAGTTATAATCACATTATAATTTCTAATTCCATAATAATTATTCCAGGGATTTTATCTTTATGATTAATAATTAAATAATTCACAAAGATAAAGAATACATTTTATCGAATAAAACAAAATTTATACAAATAAATATACAACCAAAATTGGCTGCAAGGGCATAAACCAACAAACAATGTATTCTTACATGGAAATTTAGATGAGAAATATACATAAATCTTCCTCTCGGATCCAAGAGAGGTAATGAAGACAAAGTCTGTATATTCAACAAGTCAATTTATGGGCTTCATAAAACCTTACAAATTTGGTTCACCAAGTTGATCACAACATTAAAGAGGTATGGTTTTATCAATCTTGAATAGATTATTCACTATTTAATTTCTAGAAAGGCAATTTATTTTTTGGATTATTAATCTATATGAATGACATCATTTTGATATGAACAACACAGTGATTTAGTCATGGACAATTCATCCTATTGGTAGCTAATAGGACATCTCATCTATGTCACATTCACTGAGTTTGATCTTTCGTACGTGGTCTATGTGTTGTCATAATTTGCTTAGGCACTGTGTGAGGAGCATTTTGAAGTGGGTATATGCATTGTTCACTATAATAAGAGGCAATTAGGTCAGATAATTCTCCTTTGGGTTGATAGTGATTTATGAATATGAGCTTTTTGTGACTCAGCTTTGGCGAGTTATCCCATTTCACACTACACATTAACTAGATATTTTGTGATGCTTAATTAGCCACCGGCTTTATGGAAGTCAAGGAAGCAGAGTACTATGTCCAAATCTTCAGCAAAAGTCGAGCACATGATGATGGTTGTAGTAGCTACTAGTGAGATAATATGGTTGAAGTGTTTATTGGCTTGTTTTATGTGCGACTCATCATGAATCCATGACACTTTTTTGTGATAGTCAAACTGCTATTCATATAGTGGCTAATTCGATGTTTCATGAATTTACCAAACACAGAGATTAACTGTCACTACATTAGAGTGCAAATTCAAGGAAGAACGATTGTTACATTGCACATGAGGTTACCAAAGTTCTCAATCACAATTTTAGTACTTGCTTAGCAAGTTGGTCATTTACAATGTGTATGCACAACTTAAAGGAGGTCTTGGAAATCCAGTTATAAATAGAAGTTACGATATCTTAATTTAGAGCTAGTGTTTTACCTCACTAGTATTCGAAATCTAGTAATAAATAGAAGTTACTATATCTTAATTAGGAAAAAGGACCATTTTTTACCTTAAGTTTTTCACTAATCGATAAGTTTAACCCTAATATTCTAAAAAGAACAATTATAACTCAAATTTAGAACACGTTAAAATTAGATCCCACCATAACGAAGATTTTAACCCTGTCTATTAAGTGTCAGGTCAACATTGACTAGGCACATTTTAATATTTTTTGGGTCTCAACGCCAACATAGTAAGATGAGACCCACATTTTTAAAAATACAAAATTATTTTATTAATAAATGTGGGACCCACCTTTTATATTAAATATTTGTTACAAACAACCTCTATGTTAGTTAGGGAAAATGCTGAGTACTACTAAACCTTCCTAGATTCTGCGCTTCAGTGGGATTTATACTAAGTATTGTTATTGTTCTGATTCTAAAATTAAACAAAAACTAACTTAAATATGTCAACAAAAGAGAATCACTGTCGACAAACATATAACCCCAACGAAACCAATAACACACCATCGTCAACTTCACAGCAAAAGATATTACTTCACATCTTCTTCTTCGTCAAATTTTCCGGAGCAGAGCATTGAATATGCAAGAAAAATGGGAGACAAACACTGCTAAGCAACAACTTCATCGAGACTTCGATAATTATCAAGAAGCAAAATTTGAACATCCAACGAGGCCGACTACTATATCAACCTGAATAATTCGCGAGTTGGTTTCCTACTGTCATGGAAAAGTAAATGAATCTTTCTATTTTTTGGAGTAAGTGAAAAGTCAAAAAACTGCAGGAGCTTGTGCCTAAATCAGGACACGAAGACATTATATAAACCATGCAACCTTTGTCCACTGCTAGGACTTATATGTTGCTGTCGATTGCATCAAAGTCAAAAAAGAAGGCAGCCAACTGCAGAAAGTCAGGAATAAAAGGAAGGAAACAAGGAGCCCAGCTGTGAATAGACTGTCTATAGTTCGGTGTACGTGTATGAGAGGCCTATAAATAGGCCTTCCCATATCAGTTTTCTAATATCCCATAAAAATCTCTTCTTCTATCAAATCCTCGTAAAAGTTTAGACAGTGCATTTCCTATTTAGTAAGAGAGTTAGTGCGAAACATAGAGAGAGGTTGTACTCCTAAATTTTATAGTGAATTTTTTGTCTAGCCCTTTATTTCTACCAAAATTTAGGAGTTTTTCATGTAAAATTTCTCTGTTCATTACTATTCCTTCAGCCTATTTTGTTGCAAATTTGCTCGAACCTGGTTGATTTTACAGCAAGTGGTATCCGAGTGAGGTGAGAAAATTACAAAGAATTTTTTGATGTAATATGTTCAGAGTTTGGGTGAGCACAGTGAAAGTTGGTGAACAGTAACCACAAAAGGTGACAATTATTCATACATTTATTTTTGTATTAAACCGTGCAGTTACTGTAATGCAAGTCTATAGTACTATTCACGTGTATGGTACTATTCATACATACGCACACGCTACTATTTACATATATGGAACTATTTATACATATGAGTACTATTCATACATATGAGTATTATTTTTTTGAGAAATAGTGGGAGCTGAATTCTGTTCGTGATAGAAGTAATGGCAGCAAAATTTGATATTGAAAAATTCAATGGGAGTAATTTCTCATTGTGGAAGTTGAACATGAAGGCTATCTTGAGAAAAGATAATTGTTTAGCAGCCATCAGCAAAAGGCTGGCAACATTCACAGATGATAATAAGTGGAGTGAGATGGACAGGAATGCTATTGCAAATCTTTATCTGACACTAGTAAATAGGGTATTGTGAAGCATAGAGGAGAAAAGGGCAACAAAAGAGATTTGGGATCATCTCATAAAATTGTACAGGGTTAAATCACTCTACAACAAAATTTTTCTGAAGAGGAAACAATACACTTTATGCACGGCAGAATCCACTTAATTGATGGAGCACTTAAATAGTTTAAATACTCTATTTTACCATCTCACATCATTGAGGCACGCCATAGAGATAAATGAACGTGCAGAACTTCTCTCCAATGTCTACCAGATTCGTATGATTAACTCATCATCAATTTAACAAACAACATAAACAAACTGCTATTCTAGAAGAAGAGAGGCAATGCAAAAGTAAGGAACACAGGCTGGCAAATTCGCAACAAGCAGAGGCCTTGTTGGTGACGAGAGAAAGATCAATAGAACATGGCCCAAGGGGGAGTCATAGTCATGGTAGATCAAAATCTAGGAGTAAGCAAAATTTCAAGTGCTACAATTATAGTAAGAAAGAGCACTTGAAGAAGGATTGTTGGAATCTGAATAAGAAAATTTCTATCCCTAAAAAAAATGTGGCAAATACTTCTGATGAAAGAGGTGCAATGGTCTGTGAAATGGTAACGACTATTGGAGGTAAGAGAAGATTTGTTGATGTATTTGATCCAGCAGCTACTTTTTATATGACCTCTCGAAGATAATGATTCCATCAGTATGAATCTGTCTCTAAGGGATCTATGTACAATTGTAATGATCAAGCTTTGAAAATCGTTGGTATCAGCACCATCAAGTTAAAAATATATAATGGGCGAAATAACCTAAATTTCGATGTCGCCTTGGGGTTACTTCAAAATTTAACCAAGAATTGCATATAGTGCAACCTCGGGTCGTTCTCTTTGAGGAATCAAAAAAATGAAATTAATTTCTTAAGTAACTAAATGCAACACAACCTAAACTATAGAATGGGAATTGATTTGATCAATTACTGCTAAAATTTGCAATGAATTAAAATAAACACTAAAGACTTGTTTTTGATATTTTAAAAACTAAGATGAGTGACATGAAATGGTAATCAGCGAATGGAATAAAAAGAAAAACACAAGTAATTAATAATGATAAATATAACCCTTCAATTTAATAGCGCAGGCATTCATCACTTAAATAGATATTGGAGTTAAAATAAATGAACCAAGAGTTATAATTGAGCTTTTAATCCAACAACTGAGCCACCTCGAATCGTTTCAGAAATATTTTTCAAAATTCTAATCTACTAATTGCCACTAGAATAGTAAAATATAACTAAAGATACTAAAAACGATGCTCAATTTTTACTCAATAATTAAGAAAACAGAATTAATACGAGCAACCGATATAACAACCCAATCATTCAAGCCACCTTGAATAATCACCAAGCATTCACTAAAATCTCAATACCAAGTCTTGACTTACAATAAAGTAATGAAATTGAACCAAAATCAGCACAATATCAATTGTCAAACAATAACCTAGCCACAAATCTTCCAATTCAAAGATATAATCCATACATAACTCGAAATAATTAAATGGTTATCCTTAGACGTAGGAATCTCTAAATAATCAATGGGTAGAAAACAAATACAACATTAAACTTTCCTATAAAAATCTAAACTCTTGTCATTGCCATTAAATCAGAGGATTAACATGAACTAGCCACGAAAACTATGAAAGACACTGTCAACAATGATCTACGGTGGTCAGCTAGAGCAGGTGTGAGAATAATGGTCTGAATCTTTTGCTTTTCACTTTTGCGTTTTATTTCGTTCCGCTGGCCTCCAACTTGCGCGCATCCTGTCTCCACACACCACACCGCACACACAGCACCACGCAGACTTCTCCTATAGCGTGATATGACTAATTAATCTCCTAGTTCTTGGTCCACCAACTCGCGCCACACACTCTCTAGCCAGCGCCATGCACCCTTGCGTTATCTTTCTTCCCTGCACAGACGTCGCGCGCTTAGCTTCTCTTCACGTCCCCAGACAAGCACCACGCCTCATATGTAGACGTACCACGCATAAAACCACTTCGTCTGCCGGGCCTCCATCCCACACATCCAAACCACGCACACACGCCTCTCGGTAGCTGCTGAAAGTGACTAATTAGTTTCTGTCCAAGCCTTCTGT
Organism: Erythroxylum areolatum; assembly: GCA_024520975.1. Classification (NCBI taxonomy): domain Eukaryota; kingdom Viridiplantae; phylum Streptophyta; class Magnoliopsida; order Malpighiales; family Erythroxylaceae; genus Erythroxylum; species Erythroxylum areolatum. Next base: position 13,785 of record JANIJH010371672.1, read on the forward strand.
TTACTCCAAACTCTCCAAACCTCTACCTTTTACGCTGTCATTTTCTTTTCTTCTTTGCCCACGCCTTCGTTTTTTTCCTTCTGTTTTCCAGACCTGCAAGCCTCCTCTCATTCTTCAACGTTGTCATTTTCTCTTGCTTTTCTTCAAAGTCCCATTGCTGCCTTTAGACACGCATGCCACTCCCATTCTTCTCCCGACATTGTCGTTTTTGGTCTCCTACTTTTTTATCTTTTTGTACTCTAATTTCTCTAAGTAGCTTAAAATAAAAAATTACAAATAAAATAGCATCAACTGTCTAAAATCAATTTATCACAGTTAAACGTAAATTAGATGTAAGACACAATAATTCAAATATTAATCAAATAATTCCATAAAAACTAATTATAGTGACAAAAATCCATCCAATAGGATAACTCAAACTATTAAAAAAGTGCAACATGTGAAGGGTCTGAAGAATAATTTGTTATTTATAGGACAACTGGATATCTTGGTATCTTGTTTGGAGATTCAAAACAAGATTATGAAAGTGATTAAATGAGTGTTGATATTTATAAAAGCAGAGAAGATTGTTGCAAATCTGTACATGCTAAAGGGAGTAACTTTGTAAGAAAGAGAGGAATCCGTTTCAGTTATTAGTCCAGATGACAAATCTGCAATGACGTGGCATAAAAAGATTAGACATATGTCAGAACAAGGAAGACAGATACTTGTACAAAAGAATCTACTTCTAGGTCTCACAAAGGTATCACTACCCTTTTATGAGCATTACATTGTGAGTAAGCAGCATCGATTGAAGTTCAACACATCAAAGTTCAGAAGCAAATAAATTCTAGAATTGATTCACACTGATGTATGGCAAGCACCAGTTACATCCCTAGGAGGAGAAAATTTCTTTGTATCATCATTGATGATTATTCAAGAAGATGTTGGATCTTTCCTATCAAGAGGAAGGTAGAAGTGTTTCCAAAGTTATAATTTTATAAAGCGCAGGTGGAACTCGAATATGGTAAGAAGATCAAGTGTTTGTGCTTAGATAATGGAGGTAAATATACTGGTAAATAATTTGATGAATTCTGCGAACAAGAAGGCATCAAAAGGTAGTTCATGACAACATACACTCCTCAACAAAATGAAGTAACAGAGCGGATGAATAGAACTCTGTTGAAAAGAACAAGAGCGATGTGGAGAATTACAAGCTTAGATAAGAAATTCTAGGTAGAAGCAGTCAATACCGCCTATTATGTGGTGAATCGAGCTCCATCAAATGTAATTGAGTTGAAGTCAATGATGGATATGTGGACTGGTAAACTAATGGATTATTCCGACCTCCATATATTTAGATGTCCTACCTATGTAATGTTCAATGCCTAAGAAACTACGAAGTTGAATCCAAAATTCAAAGGTATCATCTGTGGGATCCCACTGCCTATAAGATTGTTATCAACAGAAATGTTATTTTCTTAGAATATAATGATCAAGAGCAAATAGAAGATATTATTACTTCAAAAGTGAATTCAAAAACTACAGTAGTATAGGTGGAAAGGGAATTTGATCAGAATGATTCTTCTAAAGCTGCAATAGAGCACAAGGAGTAAAACCAGTCGAATATGATGTTTCAGATACTAGAAGATCAACCTACATAAGAAGAGCACCAAGCTAGTACTCAGGTTATATTATGGAGAGCAATATTGTATGTGACCTAGTATCACTACCATAGGGAAAAAAGTCTATTAGCAAAAAATGGATTTACAAGATCAAGCGGAGTGGTGACGATCAAGTAGAGCGAAATCATGCTAGATTAGTGGTAAAAGGATATGCTCAGAAGGAAGGAATTGACTTCAATGAAATATTTTCTATTTTGGTTCGAGTCACTACAGTTCAAGTAGTCCTGTTGATATGTACTACATTTGACTTGCATTTTGAGCAGTTAGATGTGAAAATTGCATTTCTTCATGAAGATCTTGAAGAAAAAATTTATACGCTCCAGCCAGAAAGTTTTGAAGAAAAAAGGAAAGAGAACTTGGTTTTCAGGTTGAACAAATCTCTGTATGGTTTAAAGTAGGCCCTAAGGTATTAGATTAAAAGATTTTATTCCTTCATCATGAGCCTTGAATACAACAAGTTGAAAGCAGACCTTTGTGTATATTTCAAGAGATTTGAGAAAGATGATTTTATAGTCGTGCTATTGTATGTAGACGACATGTTGGTAGCAGACCCTAATAATGATCATATCAAATAATTGAAGGCACAGTTGGCTAGAGAATTTGAAATGAAGGACTTGGGACCAGGAAACAAGATTCTAGGGAAGCAAATTCACTAAGATAGAAATAATAGGAAGATTTGGCTTTCTCAAAAGAATTAGTTTTAGAAGATCTTACAGCAATTCAACATGCAAGATTGTAAGTCAATTTATATTCCTCTTCCTGTTAATTTTAAGTTATCCTCAAGTATGAGTCTTTGAAATGAAGAAGAGAGGATGGAGATGTCTCGAGTACCGTATGCATTACTAATGGGAAGCTTAATATTCGCTATGATTTGTACAAGACCAAACATTGCACATGTAATGGAAGTAGTTAGTCGATACATAACGAATCTTGGTCGAGAGCATTGGAATATTGGTAAGAGGATTATTAGATATATCAAAGGAACCTCAGATGTTGTATTATGTTATGGAGGATGGATATGTTGATGCTAATTATACAGGTGATCTTGATAAAAGTAAATCTACTATAGGATATGTGTTTACACTAGCTAAAGGAGCTGTGAGTTGGGTTTCAAAATTGCAGTTAGTTGTGGCTATATCAACAACAGAAGCAGAATATGTAACAGCTACACAAGCTAGTAAAGAAGTAGTATGGTTGAAGTTGATGTTGGAAGAACTCAAATACAAACAAGAGAACATTATTTTGTATTGTGATAACCAAAGTACTTTGCATATTGCAAAGAATCAAGCATTTCATTGAAAGACAAAATACATTTGATTTCAATAGCACTTCTTTCGTGAGAAAGTGGAAGAAGGAACGGTGGACATGCAAAAAATTCATACAATGGATAACGTAGAAAGTTTTATGACAAAAGCAATTAAAGGTGACAAGTTTACGTAGTGTTGATCCTCATGTGGCCTGACAGAGATATATACAACATGTAGTGGCAAGGTAGAATGAATAGTGTGACGATTTGATTGACTCTCAATCAAATCTTCGATTGAGAGATTGTTGCTGTCGATTGCACCAAAGTTAGGAAAGGAGGCAGCCAATTGCACAAAGTTAGGAATAGTAGGAAGAAAAAAAAGGAGGCCAGCTATGGATAGACTATCCATAGTTGGGTGTACACGTATGGGAGGCCTATAAATAGGCCTTCCCATATCAGTTTTCTAATATCCTAGAAAATCTCTTCTTCTATTAAATCCTCACAATAGTTTAAAGTGTGTTTTTCCTATTTAGTGAGAGAGTTAGTGTTTCTCTTTGTAAAATAGAAAGAGGATGTAATCGTAAATTTTATAGTGAAATTTCTTTGTCTTGCTCGTGATTTTTACCCTAATTTAGGTGTTTTGTATATAAAATTTGTCTGTTCACTACTATTCTTTCAGTTTTATTTAATTACGAACCTGCTCTAATCTAGTCAATTTTTACAACATTATATTATCACAAAATGCCAATAGATTACTTGAATCATTTCATGCATTTATTTAACCGTAAAGACCAAATCTTTCTGGTCTACCATCAAACAAAATCACCTCTCTAACGTAGTGTTTGGTTCATGTCTCCATGGGTGGAGACAGATGATAGGGACACAAAAGTCCTATGCTTGATAATGTTTGCTTATTGTCCCTACCTATTTTTGTCCCGACTCTAAAGCACAGGGACAGAAATTTTTGTTCCTTCCAAGACTGTGGTACAAGATTTCTTGTCTCCGTCTCCGAAACAAAACACATAAACAACTTCCAGAAATACCCCTCACCCACATAAGCAATTTTTTATTCTTAGTTATAATATCAAATTCATCATCATCATCATCATCATCATCATTATCATAATTAATTATTGTTATTATTATTATTATAAAATTTGAACTTATTATTATTATTATTAATTATTGTTATTATTATTATTTATTATTATTATAAATTTTGAACTTATTATTATTATTATTTAATTTTATTATATGAAATTAATTATCTTATTATTATTATTATTATTATTATCATTAATTATTGTTATCAATATTATTAATTATTGTTATAAATTTTCTACTTTTTGTTATTGTTATTCTTATTAATATTATTAATATTAGTATTTTTATTAATTTTATTATACAAAATTAATTATCTTATTATTATTTTTATTATTATTTTTATTTTTATTTTTATTTTTATTTTTATTATAAAAAATTTTGAACTTATCATCATCATCATCATTAATTTATTATTATGATTAATAATTAATAATTATTAATTATTAATTATTATAAATTTTGTACTTATTATTATTAATTATCGTTATAAATTTTCTACTTATTATTACTCTTTTTATTATTAATATTATTTTTTATTAATTTTATTATATGAAATTAATTATCATATTATTATTATTATTATTATTATTTATTGTTATTATTAATTTTATTATACGAAATTAATTATCTTCTTCTTCTTCTTCTTCTTCTTCTTCTTCTTCTTCTTCTTCTTATTATTATTATTATAAATTTTGTACCTATTATTATTATTATTATTATTATTTATTGTTATTATTAATTTTATTATACGAAATTAATTATCTTCTTCTTCTTATTATTATTATTATTATTATTGTAAATTTTGTAATTATTATTATTATTATTATTAATTATTGCTATTGTTGTTATTATTAATTATTATTATAAATTTTGTACTTATTATTATT
>JANIJH010372298.1:0-18671 GCA_024520975.1 Erythroxylum areolatum
GTATATGTATATTACTTACAAAAGAATCTTGGTACCTTTTGACCAGATATATAACGCTCACACAGATAAAACCAAACACTTTTGTTTTATTAATAATAAACATTTTCATTACAAAACTGTAACTGAAGAAGATAAAGTTACATGTGAATACACTTACTTTCCAGGGCACTATATTTACATAACTCCAACAAACACAGAAGACGTGACGAAAACACAGAAGAAGTGGCGAAACACAGAAGAAGTGGCGAAACACAGAAGAAGTGACGAAAACAGAGAAGAAGTGGCGAAACACAGAAGAAGTGGAGAAAAACACAGAAGAAGTTAAAAAAAACAGAAAAAGTTTGAAAACACAGAAGAAGTTTGAAACACAGAAGAAGTTCGAAAAATATAGAAGAAGTGGCGAAACACAGAAGAAGTGTGAAACACAGAAGAAGTGGCGAAACACAGAAGAAGTTTCGAAAACACAGAAGAAGTGTCGAAACACAGAACAAGTTCGAAAACACAGAAGAAGTTTGAAAACATAGAAGAAGTTCGAAAAACACAGAAGAAGTTCAAAAGCACAGAAGAAGTGGCGAAACACCGAAGAAGTTCGAAAACACAGAAGAAGTTTGAAAACATAGAAGAAGCAATTTGAGTTAGTTACAGAACTCAACTGAATAATGGTTTCTACAAGAAGCAAGAAGCAGTTATCAAGAAACTAGAAGCGGTTGGAGACTTAGGCTATAAATACTAGTCATAGTCGAAGACTAACAACTTTTAATCTTTAGCTTCCAAGTTATTACTTACAAAAATTCTGTATTCAAAGTTCGATAAAAGAGAGCAAAACTCTACTGTAACAAAAAAGCTCACAATATCTTTCTAGTGAGAGAAAGAAAAGGCTAAGAGCCTGAAGAGGCTAAGATAGCAGAAAGAATACTCACTATAAGAGACCTGAAGAGGCTCTGGAAGGGCGGAAAGAATACTTGCAAATTTTTCGAAGTATAGTGAAAACTCAGAAAGATTTTGAGGACTAGACGTAGCCCAAGGTTTAGGGTGAACCAGTATAAAAATCACAGTGTCTACCTTTTAACTCTTCACTTTTAATTTCTCTTATTCTTATACAAGTATATAGAAGTTATTTGCGATTTAACTACGTAACTATTTGATATTCTTTTAATACTTGAAAAAGTTCCTTTTTCAAGAAATATCAAAGGTTTTGTGTATTCACAAAAAGATTACACAATTCAAACCCTCCTTCTTGTGTACTTCATATATTGTACGTGAGCTCTATATTAACGTGTGATTTACTTCACATAGTTTGATATGTGTTTATCCATTAATTCGAGCATTTAGTATGTGTTTAGGTTAGAATTATGTCAGTTTTTCAATTATTTGTGTTTGAAGTTTTGTATAGGTTAGTATAAGTTTTTGAGCTTTAATATTATATTTTTGGGGTACCTTGATGTGTTTGCTAGTGTTTCAAGGTCAATATCGAAGAATGGAGGATTCTTTTAGGGAACCCGATCAAGAGGGTAAGCCAGATAAAATGATTAGATTGGATTAATGAGAGTTAGGCGATCTAATTGACCACTTAATCAATTTAGTTTGTAATTTCATGGAAAGAGATCCCGTGCGAGACCCGATTGTTTATTAGAGAGCTTTAGAATTAATTAGAATCGTGGGTAATTCGTGAATTGAGAGATTGTAAGTTCCGTAATTCAATTAGGGTTTACAATTTAGAGTTTAATGGTTATAACTCGATAAAGAGTAATCAACCCTACAACCGTTTAGAATCGACACCCCATAAATATATAAATGACTATATTAACATTAATGATAGGTAAAATCCCCTCTCTCATAACTTGATTAACTCTCTTGACAAATTTCCATTATGACCTGTGTGACTGCTCAATTTAATTCTATTTTTGATTTCCTCTTTATAATTCTTGAATTAATTTCTCGTATTTACTTTCCATGTTCACTAATGCAGTTTTTGTTTCTTTTTATTCTTTTCTCTAAGCCTTAGATGACTTAGGATTAGGCTAGTACCCTCCTCGTGGGATCGACACCTTTAATGCTACGCTACTAACCGTGCGCTTACAGAATATTCAAGGTTTCTAAGATTAAAACTTACCCTAATCAAGTTTTTGACAACATTGCCGGCAAGTCGTAGAATTAGTTTCATTCATTTAGTCTAAGGCATTTCTCTATCTTTTGTGGTTGTGTTACCCAATCACAAGAAGGAAAAAAAAGTGTAGGAAGTTTGGACAGAAAGTCAAAAACACATTGATTTGGACATCATAAGGCAACGATGAAGAATCCAGAAAATTAGATATCAAAAAAAGATAAAAGGAACGATCATGGAGGATATATATTATAGGGAGCAAAGGAATCTTGCATATTTCAATTAGCCCCAATTTAGTTGGGGAAATCATCATCTTTATATGAACATTTGCACTTCGAGGTAGCAAAACCACCTAGATTTCTATTAGTCTAACAATGTAAGTACTCACATGGGACATCAAGACCCAACAGGATTTTGGCAAGATGAGTCTAGTTCATAGGATTCCAAATTAGACAAAATCATGTATAAGCTAATAGACTTGGAAGAGACTCAGAAGAGATTGAAAGAGCAATTTGATTAAGTAACGGAAAATTATGCCCTTCTATTCACAACCTAGAGATTTAAGTGAGAGCTTTCCTGTGAATTTTGTAAGAGATGTATGAAAGACTCTCTGAGCAATATGGAATTACGTTAATGAGAGCAATATGAGGCTATCATACTTAGAAATGGGGAATGGCAAGAAAAACTAGTAGGAAATCAAGTTGAACCCAATCTTAAAGAAGACTAAGAGAGGAAGAAAGAGGACAAAGAAAAGAATGACAACCCTCCCTATTAGTCCCTAGATCTTGGTATACCACGCTTGAACATCGAAAAACTTAGGTAGATTTCCATGAAGAGAACCTCATCATTTGGATTAGTGATGACCAAGTGCCATTCAACATGAATGATGTATTCAAGAATTTGGAGGAGGGAAACTCATTCAGAAAAATTGATAGGCTCGAATCTTTAAAGGAATGAGAGGATGAAGAACAGTTGACAACGGACATCAAGTCTAAAGAAGCTACAGAAGTCTCTGTTCAAGAAGGTAAAGAAGAAGAGGAGATAAGGGTGAATGAGGAAGAACCAAGAAGAGATTAACTCACCCTCTTACTGGGCAAACTGTTGGATTCCAAGGAAGATTCAGGGAGTTTTGTTATTCTCAGTTTTGTTAATAGTTCTCTCAAATAAAGGACATTACTGAGCTTAATTGGTTTTCATAATTTTATCAATATTGTCCTTCTAATCATTTTGCAATTTGTAGCCTACTTATAGGCTACAAAATTGATGTTGAACTAAAAAAGGTGGAAGTAAGCCATTCATAATTGATCCTGGCTGAGTTTCCAATGATATATGGTTAAGCTAATGACCATAAATTAGCGTGTTCAGTAGTTAAATTTAAATTGTTGTGTTTAGTTAGATTTGTTTTGAATTTTAAATAAAAATTTAATGATTTGAAATAATCTGGGATTACTAATTCTCTTACTCTCTTTAAGCAATTCTAAAATAAGACAACAATCTCGAGCGTCAAGCAGATTTAGTCTTAACACCTCACCATCATCACCTACATCATTGTAAGGTTTTATTTCTAAACCTTTTTCTTTTAAATTTAGTTTTATTTTACTTTATTTTGTGTTTTTTCCTTCCATGTGTGTTTGTTTATCTCCTTCTCACAATGAAGACTATATGTTGTTAAAGTGTGGGGAGGGTTGTGTGTTTTGCTTTGAATGCAAATGTTGCATATTGATATATTAGTGCTTTTAGGATACATATTGTGAATTGTGTGAATGTATCAATGGCTTAGATGAAATGAAATCAATTTAATTTTGAACATAATCTATTAGGTTGTGAAGAGATATTAGCTCGGGAAATTAGTGATCTGGGTTCTTTGGCTAAAATATCCAAGTTAATTAGGATTCAGTGTTAGTTTATCACCCTATAAGTTGTCACATTCATTCACAATTTTAGGTCTTTTGACTAAGTAGCTTTGCTAGTATTTTTTTCATAAAAACGAGTAACTAAACCGACAAGGTAGGCATTAATAAATAAATAAGATGAGGAAAAAGTATTGGTAAAATTTAAATAAATAACTATTCCGCTAGCCTTCGAGTTATGAATAGAGATAGCAACTAGTTAAGAATGTCATGTTGTTGAGTAACCGGATCGACACGCATCATAAATGTGTGCCTTCGCATCAAAAGGTTATAATGATGTTTTGACCAAGCAACTTACTAAAAACATGACTTAGTCGAGTAATTAGATCAACATTCATCACTAATGTTTGCCTCCATGTAAAAAGACTAAGTCTATGTCCACAAAATGTGCTTAAAAAATATTTTTTGATAAATCCTACAAACTTGTAAGTAGCTTAACTTTTCACGAAAATGTATTTAAAAGTAGTTACAGAGTTAATTGAACAAATAATTATTAATTTGTGTGTACAACTGAAAGGGGTGAATAAACTTGACATTTAAGTTTTGATTAATATGTATATTTAGTGCAGAGCTTGTAGATGCAAATTTTCCATATTAATAATTTGGAACAACTTGAATGATTGTGTTTAGAGTTAAATTTATTTTGTGAAGTTGAAGTCATTACCTGATTATTGCATTATGTGCTTTATGATTTTATGTTGTTTGTTGTTTTGTTTGCTTGAAGACAAGCAAATGTTTAAGTGTGGGGATGTGATAAGTGTAAATTGCATCGTGTTTTAGGGCATAGTTTGATATATGTTTAGTCGTTAATTCGATCATTTAGTATAAGTTGAGGTTAGAATTGTGTTAGTTTGTTAATTATTTTTGTTTGAAGTGTTTCATAGGTTAGGACAAGTTTTTGATCTTAAATATTATATTTTTGAGGTACCTTAATGTGTTTGCTAGTGTTTTAGGGTTAATATTAAAAAAGGAGGAGTTTTAGAGGGAATCCAGGCCATAACATAGGCACACGATCATGGCCTACATACCAAGATTGTGATAGAAGCTCTAAGAATGGCCCATAATGGTGGCCTACATGCCACGATCGTGACAAAAGGCTCAAATGTGAACAACGATCGTGGCTTGCATCCGACAAAGGTGTTGACTATTACAAACTTCACATTTTAATAGACTTTTTGGAACTTTCAAACCCCAAAAAAATCCTAGGGTTATCTAACACATAAAAGACTATTTAAAGAACAACATGTGAAGAAAAAAGGAGCTTTACATTCAGGCACTCTTGGAAACCCTAAAGAGAGAGAAAAAGAAGAGAGAGAGAGAGAAGAAGAAGAGGAAGCAGGAAGAAGAAGTGAATCCTGACCCCACTACTCCCTAGATCAGGTAGTATCCCGATGTAGCTGCCTTCCCAATTTTTCCGACCTAAGGGTATGATTGGTTAGAGATTTAATAATGGAATGGAATGTAATGTAATAATATTCTATTGCTTGGGAGGAGGGTTTATAATGGAATGAAATTGAATCGGATGGAAGAGGAGGGTTTCATATTACATCTTATTCTATCCTAAACAGTAAAAATGAAAAAACCCTTGATTTAGGGGGTTTAGGATGGAATGTAAAATGATAAATAACTTTACACTATATTACATTATAAACCCTTCATCCAAACAACATTTCACTATATTACATTATGAAACCTTCCATCCCTCCCAAACAACAATTTTCTAATATTACATCCATTTACTTTCCATTCCATTATAAATCATTCCATTCTATTCAATTATGTTCCATTCCATTAAAAACTTTACATCCAACTAAACATAGCCTAAGTTCAATTTTCTTTCTCATTTAAATGTATAAAGTTGAGATGGATTGAATGGAAATGGACTTCGGGTTGTTAATAATGTTCTAAACTCTCCTTTGGGATTTTACTTTAAGTTAATGATGATTTAGTTATTTTTATGTTTATTGGTTTAGGTGTTGTGATTGATTAATGTATTTACATGTTTCAATAACAAACCTCTATTATGAAAAAGTGATATTGCGATAGGGCATGAAAGTGATCTATAGGGAAAAGATTAGTATGAAAAAAGGCAAGGTAATAAATAAGAAAAGAATATGATTGGCTATAAGGAAGGAAAAAGCTTAAAAATTCACCACTAATGTCATATATTGTAGTTGGTAAATAAAACTTAAGTGTGGCTAGAGGAAATGATAAGTATAATGGAGGTATGATTGGGTGATAACATGGAAAGTTAGAGGTATAAGAAATTACTTATTAATCTGAGAATGAAAGATATATTCAAATGGAAATGAATGTTAATTCATATGAAGGATACAGAGTGATGTGGAATTGATAAATAATTTTTTTTAAGTTAAATTCAATGACAACGATTATTATTAGTAACTTGCTAGTGATGATAATAAGATTTTAGAGTTATGGTTATGTTAAAAAAATATTAAAGGTAAACAATAAATGGACTTGAAGGGTGATTATGTTGTAGATAAATAATGCATTTGAATAATGAGTAAGGATATATGGTAGATTAATTAGTGAGATAATATATATGGAATATGACCTATTGGATAAAACCTTAGGTGATGAGTCAGAATCAAAGTGAGATTTAACTACCATTTTAGTTGACTAATTTTGGATAGGTGGGAAGCATTTAAATGCTTAATGAGGACATTAATTATAATGAAAAAGAATGAAAACTTATGGATGGTTATAGGTAAAGGGATTAGATATAGGGATAAGTTGAAGATACTAGATGAAGATATTTATGGAATGATGATTGTTGATGAGTTTAATTTAGATTTAGTAGTAACTATTAAGAGGCCAAATAGTGAACATATTTAAAATAACTAGGTAATGTTTGAAAAGGAAGGAGAGTTAAGATAGAGAGTAAGTTCAAAGGAAAAAAAGATTATTCAGAGATTTGGTAAGTGAAAGACGATAAGGGCTGTTTGAAGAGTCAAGTGAATGATGGATGTTCAAAATTTGATAACAGTTTTGTAAATGCTTAAGGATGGTTAGAAATATATTCTAAATGGAAAGATGATCATTTAGCTAGGAGGCTATTTTTTAGGGCTAATATAGGAGCAGATGGTAAATGGCCTTAGAATGAGAAATAAAAGTTAAACGAGGATAGGATTACAAGGAGGAAGTAAAAGGATTATATATGGTTTACACACTAACAAAGAAGCGTTTGTACAAATTGTAATGATTTGGAGTAAGGCTAATATGTTATAGATTGTTCAATTGTTATTAAGTCTAAGAGTATATTGTTTTAGAGATTAATTTAATGGTCATAGGAATCGAATATGAAAAAAGTTCAACATGAAGAATGTGGATTTAAGTATGAATGAAAGTGGTGGTACATAGAATTTTTGTGTGATTTATGTTAGAATTTTTTGTGATTTATGTTTTAAGGAATGTATGCTTTAACTGAAATTATGATAAGTTAAATTTATTTCATGGATTTAGATTGTATTTTTATATTATCATGTAATTATAACTTATCGAAAGGGAAATGGAAATGATACAAGACTCAAGAAATGTATTAAATGGAATATAGGGAGAAATTATTTAAAATCTTATTTTATTACTAATTAATGATGCATTTTAAATGTGATGAGGTAAATTTATGTTATTTTGAATTGATTTTACGAACTACGAATTTATAAGATGAATTTGATTAATTCATATCAGTTTCTCAATCATTTTTATAATAAGTAATTGTTTTTGAGATTGAGAATATTTTGGAAATGTTTTTAGAAGAAAGAGAATCATAATAATTTGAATTAGATAAGATGATATGTCATGATTTGAAAAATGTTGACTAGATTTTATTTTCAATTGATTAAGAATGAAATAAATGTTTTGGTTTTTTTTAATAAGGCAAGAAATTTTGTTTAATATTTATACTCAAATTTCTGTTATTTGATATGATGTATTTAAGAGGAGTTTTCCAAGATTTTCTAAATAAGTTATAGTTTTATTTATGCATGTGTATTTTTTGGATGATTATTTCGTAATTATCTTATAAAATATTACAATCACAATTTGCGTGAGTAACATTTCCAAGTTCAAGGACGAAAGTTTATTAAGAGGGGAGAGTTTCACACGCTAATTTTTATTTATTCTTTTCAATTACTATTTATTCCTATTAATTTATATATTTCCCATATAGTGAACTTTTCTAATTATTATTATCCTTAAAATTGAATTTTTATGTAGTTTGCTTTTTTAGTGCTTAGAAGTGGAATTTTCAATTTTTGCTATAATTAGTCTAATGTGGAGATATTTTGTGAATAATTTGTCAAAATTTTAGGATAAATTTGGATGATTATAAGTTTTAGATAGAAGAATAAAAATAATTGAAGTTAGTGAATAAATATGAGAAAATGCATTGCGGGTGAAATAAATTGCAGTTATTAGAGGAAAATTATTTTAGGGAAACTAGTAAGCTTATAGGTGTTAAAATAACTAGATATATATTATAAAAAATAAAATAAAAGTTGGATGGGTAAATAAGGACATGAAGTGAAATAAATATGATATTTAGGGTTTAAGAGATGCAAAAGAGGGAGATTGATGATAGAAGGGTTGGCACTTCTAGAGGAGAAGATGAAGAGAGAATGGAGGGGGGGGTGGAGGGAGGGAGGGGAAAGGACATGCTCAAAGGAAGAAGAAGAGTTGATTTCCAATAATAGGTGAGTGGGATTGCTTCCCTTCCTAAACCCCTTTCGAAATAAATTTCTATATGATAATTTTAAGCAAAATATTTCTGGAAATAATGATCTTTCATGTTTGTTTATATGTGTTCTAATTGCCTACAAATTGGTTTGAGAAAATATGGTTTAATTTGTGAGATATAGGTTAATAAGTGTAGTTGTTCTGTTTCAGACATAAATGATTAATTTGTTCTACATTAATTATTTTAAGGTCAAGAATTGCAATTTTTAAAATTTTTAAAACTTAAAAATTGTAGATATACATGTCTAGTTTCTTGCCAAAAAAATGTAAGTGTCCAAATTTTACAAGTTAAGAGATATGGTTAAATTTTTGAAACTGGTCTATCTAACAGGACTGAAGTTGATTCCAAGATTATACATGATTTTAATGCCTAGAGAACTGATTTAGAAGTTGGTTAAAAACATAAAAGTAAGAAGTTCAGACTTTATATAATTTTTTGTCAAATGTTTTGGATAATTCATAATATTTTAGGAGATATAGCTAATTTATTGTAGTTCTTGTAGGTTGTTACAACATCTTATGTGTTCTGTTGTTGGGAGCTAATTTCACAGACTGTATGAAAAAATTTACGGTTTAGATCTAAATGATTTTCAATGTTTATTGAAAATTTTTTACTCTATGAGTAAATTTTGTGATTGCGGTAAGTCATTGTCCCATGGAAAGGTAGTTTACGTGATTACCAATAAGAAATTTGTTAAGTTTTAAATGCTATTATGTATGAATATTGTTTTGATTATTAAATTTTGTTGAAATTGGCATGTGCCTTGAACATTTTGCTGAAGTGGAAATTGTTTGTCTGTTTGAAAATGAGAAGTGAAGTGAAGTGACATGCATGAAAAATTGACAATAAATGGATTGATTAAATGAAATGAATGAAAGATTTAATTGAGGTGACTTAGGTAAAAATTTTTAAGTAAAGATCTAAGTGGGCTGGCTTCGTAAAAGACCCAAGTGAGATGACTTAGGCAAATTTTCTTAAATAAAGACATAAGTGAGGTAGCTTTAAAAAAAAGACCTAAGTGAGGTGACTTAGACAAATTTTCTTATAAGTAAGGTGACTTAGGCAAATTTCCTTAAACAAAGACTTAAGTGAGGTGGCTTAGGGAAAGGACCTATGTGAAGTAACTTAGGCAAATTTTCTTAAACAAAAGACCTAGGTAAGGTGACTTTGACAAATTTTTTTAAAGAAAGCCATAAGTGAGGTGGCTTAGGCAAAAGACCTAAATGAAATGGCTTAGGAAAAATCTATTTAAAGAAAGACCTAAGTGAATTGACTTAAGCTAAAGACCTAAATAAGGTGACTTAAGCAATGAAATAAGGATGCCTAGGTTAAAGAGTTAATAGAAATGAATAAAAACTTGATGCAGGGCATGTGTACTAAAATTGAGCTACATGGGTGCTTTATGTTTGATATGGTATTGTATATGTAAGAAAATGATATCTTGTTAAGTGGTTGATGATTATAGTGATTGATGAACTTGTGCTTTAATGAATATGATGATGTTTGATTCAAGAATCAATGTCTTGCTTAAACTTTGATGTGAAATATGATTATCGATCTTATGCCTTGATATGGGTGATGCTTGTGTTAGATTTATTGATAGATCAATAGGCTTGGTTCTTTATGAACATAGGTAGTGAACATACTACTTATTTTCATAAACCAAAATGACGTTCCAAAATCAAAATAATGCATTACCACTCATAAGTAAAAATGTTTTTCCCTTATTGAGTATAATAATCATGTTTTCATTTTTTTCCCTCCCCTAAGAAAAAGGGGAAAAAAAAGGTTATGGAGTCCACTAGCCAACAACACTAGTAGCATCAGTGAGTATAAGTAAGGTCGACCAAATTTTCCTAACTGATCTTATTTTTCTTATGTATTTGGAGATTATTTCTTTGTACGTCGAAGTAGACAATAGGCCATATAGTGTGGTAGTGAACTTGTAACCTGAAATTATTATTATATTGTTACTAAGTAGAGTTTGAACTTGTGTAGTGAATGATTATGTGATTACTCTTAGACTATTATGATAAATAAACGAATGAATTATGCCTATTTAGACTTAAAATATCTTGTCAATTGATTGTTGACTAAATGGATATAATATAGGAACAACCTAAGTCATATGCACTCATAGGGTTAGTTTGGCACCTCGATGTCAGGTTAACACTGACATGTCCATCTCGAGCCTTTTTATGGTGGGGATTTGATAGCCTAGTTCTCCAATACCCTCTAATATTCTCCAATATCTAACAACTTTAGTGCTTGATTTGAACTATTTGCAGCATATCCAAGCCTCTCTTCATGTCTCCCTATCTTAGAAACATGTGTAGCTTAACAAGATACTTAATTCCCATTAGCAAGACTTTGTTTTTTTCTAAAAACTATCTTAATATGTAAGCGTTTAATTAATGTCTAATTTGAATTAATTTTTTAAGATCATCTTTATGTTTTTATGTCAATGGTGGATTCAAACTTATTGGTTATATACATACGTATATATAAATCCTCCAACTAGAACAGATGGAGAAAACTTAAAATAGCTTATAAGTATTATTAAAATATCAAAATGTCTATATTGAAAATCACAATAGTCAATATAATATGCTGATATAAAAGTTCTTAAGATTTAAAGAGTACTAGTAAGTTATTTCGGTAAGAAGAACAATACCAACACTTAGTATAGTAATGATATATACACAAATAAAACAGATAGAAGTAATGAACTTAATAAAAACAACAACCTAGTAAAAGTCTCGCTAATACGTGGGGTTTAGGCAGATTTAATAGTATGCAACCTTACCCCTACCTAGTAGAGAGACTATTTTTTATAAGGATTGAACTTAAAGGATTTCAAAACAAAAAATTATTTTTAAAATTTTATTGATTTCTAAACTTTAAAAACCATATTTTGCAAACATGCTACCAATAATATTTGAATTTCTATGGAAAATAAATGTCAATGATCAAAAACAAATAGGCAACATTTTCAACCAATTTATTTGGAATTTTAAATAATCCTAATAAAATTGAGAGAATTAGTTACAAATTATTTTTTATGAGTAAATGTTATGTGTACACTATAATAACAAGTTAGAGTAAGTTATAAGTGATGGAAAGATTCTTTGAACCATGATATAAAATTTAGTGTTTTTATTTGTGGTATAGAAGAAACTCATATATTGTTATTATTTTAATTGTTGAATTATATTGTTAGTCCCTAATGACACCCAAAAAGAGGGTCAAATGAGTGTTTAAAAAATTTAACAAGTTTTTATAACCAATGTAATCAATTAACAACAATCAACATAAATAAGGATGAAAAAAATCCTTATATAAATTAATCAAATAATTGAAAATTAATTTAAAGAGGATAAGGGAAGATAGAATACAAACCAATTTATAATTTATAATGGTTTAGTAAACAACCATTGCTTAAGTGCACTATTAATACTCTTTTTAGTGTTCTACTATAATTCTTCTTTTAAGGTGAAGAATAACCTTTGTACAATATTTTCTCAACAAAAAGGAACCCTTTTATGATCTTATTTCACCTTGAAGAGGAATCTCTATACACTTTAAACAACCCCAATTACAATAATATAATTCCCCAACTAAATTTTATAGCTTATAATATCTCACTTTATCATTTAATATCTCCAAAGAGACTCACTCATACAAATATGAGATAATGGCACTCAAATGATTGAAAAATTCTTAGAAATGAGTGTAAAATACACCCAAATGCTTCTCGATCAAATAGAAAATAAGAAATAATATATTTATAAGGTTTCGGGATCCCTAGTAGCCATTAGAGTTAAGAACTATCTATTTAAAAAGCTAGTTATAGAGCATTAGTTGACTAGTATAGCATGTTGGTCAACCAGTGTACATTAAATGCACATATTCACTAGCCTTTAAGATTATAGTTGACCATTAGGCTTATTGGTCAAGTAATATGGCATATTGTTTGAAATATTAAGAGGATTTTGTGTTAAAACCAAAAGATTTGAAGCATTTTGATGAATGAAAAGGCATGTAAATGTGGCGTATTACAACTCACTCATCTCAGTTGTGCTGATGATTTAATGATGTTTTATGTTGCAGATCAAAAGTCAACATCAATCTTGCATAAATCTCTAATGGTGTTTTGTAGAATCTCTTGCTTGAAAGTTAACTTTCTAAAAAAGCAAGATGTACTTTACTTGGGATGTCTCTACTATGGATAGTCTACTGGGGATATTTGGCTTGAACATTCAAAGTCTTCCCTTCAAACATCTAGCAATGCCTATATCCCCAAAGAAGTTAAAGTACCATGATTGCTTAATGTTGTTGGAAAGAGAAAAAAGCAAGATTAATGATTGGAAGAATAGATTTCATTCTCAAGTAGGGAGGGTTAAACTAATTATTTCAGTTCTAAATGAGCTCACACTTAGTTCTTCCAAAGAAAATCATTAAAGATATTGAAAGATGCATAAAGAATTTCCTCTAGTCTGGAAAAACAACAGATTCTAAAGGAAATAAGGTGAAATGGGACCATCTTTGCTGGAGGAAGCAAGGAGGGATGGGACTAGTTTCTTTTCAGCTAATCAAAACCAAGATATTGCTAAGAGAATTTGGAAGGTTCTCAGTGATAGAGAGGCTTTATGGTGTAAATGGATAAATGTATACTATTTGAGTCCAATTTTTGGCAGTTGGAAGAGAAGATGGAGCATTCGTGGATTTGGTTTGACAATTAAACACCTCATAATCCATTTATTAAGAGAGCTGAGTTGCACTCTCTACTAGGTAGATGGACAATTAACACTAAGGTCTCAAATATTATTGGAGGCAATGAGTGGAAAATCATAGGAATAGGAGTTGACAAATTTCAAGATCATCTCCCTTGATAAATGTCTAATTCATCCACTAAGGATAAAATAATCTAGTTTGTTCGCAGTAATGGAGAATTCACCAACTCTTCTTACTTAAAAGCTATAAGACCTCGTTATCTGAGTGTTCCTTGATATAATATAATCTGGAAAGGATTTTTGATGCCTAAAGCTTCTTTTGTAACTTGGTTTGCAGCTAGAGGAAGGCTACAGACCAAATATAGACTGAAAGGAAACAATTATCAGATTTGTGTAATATGTAACACATTACCTTAAACTATTAATCATCTATTCTTCAAATGCAGGGTTTCTTCCTACAATATAGGTAATGACGCAGCATAAAATGAATTTAGTTTTCCCTGAGAATAATTGGGGAAATATTTTGGTTTGGGATGAAAATCTCTATAAAAGGATTAGAGAAAATAGAAAATGTCTGCGTCTAATGATAACTTGTTATGTCTATTCAATTTGAACTGAAAGAAACCGAAGAATCTTCAGGATTTTCATACAGACAAATATGTTGTTGCAAATAGGACTTATTATTGGATTAGAGAGATTTTAATAGCCAATCAAGTTACTAATATCCTAAGTTCTTCTATGAAGCATAATTGGGATATGGAGTAATCAAGCCTTGTCTATTTTTTATTAATGTCTAGCTTTGATACTAGGAACGGTTTCCTCAATTCATAGTTTTATAATTATTATTCCTATAGTCTTGTAACTTCTTTAATAGCCTTTTGGAAATTTCAAGGATATTTATTTATTTATCTTTTAAATAAAAGATAGGCAATAAAGTGAAATGAAATGTTTATGCATGGTGAACCTTTTAGAACATCAAATTAACAATATGAGATTACAATAATGATATAAAATGTGAAATGACCTTGATAAGCATTGAGCTTCTTTTGTTCTTGGTTTTATCTGAAGTAAATCACTTGCTAATATAGAAATCAGGTATAATATGTAAAATACACAAGAAGGGGGGTTGAATTGTGTAATCTTTTCAAAAATATTAATCTTTTGAGATTTCTTGAATTTCTTTACAGAATTCAGATCATCATAAAAACACTTTACTAAAGTTGATAAGTAATGCAATCGCAAGTAATATTATCTACTCATCTAACAATAAGAAAATTAAAAGATAAGGGTTAGAGAATAGACGTCGCGATTTTATACTGGTTCATCCCAAACCTTAGGTTCCGTCCAATCCTAAAAGTTTGTCTAAGATTTTACTATACTCTTCAACTTTACAAGTATTCTTTCTACACTTGTAGAGCCTCTTCAAGTCTCTCTCACAAAGTATTCTTTATCTGCTATCTTAGCCTCTCAAGGCTCTAACATTTCTTTCTCTCTCTAGGAAAGATATTTTTGAGCTTCACATTACAGATGTATTCGCTCACTTCTTTCGCACTTTGAATACAGAATTTCTCTAAGCATTATACAATCAAATTTTCTCTCTTCTAAAAAACATTATTTATTCTTCGACTAGAACTAGTATTTATAGCCAAAGTCTCCAACAGTCTTCTTGAAAAACTGCTTCTTGAGTCTTTTAGAAACCGTTATTAGTTGAGTCCTGTAACTAACTCCAACTAACTGACTGAATGACGTTCTAGAATATCTTCCTTTTGTATCGTCTAGAATAATACTTCATTTGTTATCACATTTCGTCTGATATTGCGCTTCATCTAGTGTTGTGCTTCGTCTGGTGTCGCACTTCGTCTGGTTTTCCGTTTTGTCTGGTGTTGCACTTTGCCTGTTATCGATATATCGTCTATTGCTGACGTATCGTCTGTTGTTGGTCGCACATCTTCTGGGTTTAACTAAGTGTTACTTACATTTTTCTGCACACTTAAAAAATTTATCAAAACAATTCATACATTTCTAAGATTATTATTATTTGATTGTCATCAAAATTAATTAAAGTGAAGTCCTCTTAACTTAACAATCTCCCTCTTTTTTATGATAACAAATAATCATAATTTTAGAAGATAAAATGATATTCAGATGAATAATAAACAAAGCAAAAACATAAGAAATGTATACAAGATATATACAATACTTTCTATCTTCTCTTCTCGTTCTCCTCTTTTTCTCCCCCTATTTGTTATTAATTAAAAAGATAAATCATCGTAGATGCTTCAGAATTTTAGAAAACATATGTTGCATGTTAGTGCGGATCGTCTTGAGGTCTTGTTCAATAGTAATCCATAGAAGTGCTACTTCCTCATGAAGATCGCCCACTGAGTCAGCTAGTTCATCAACCTTAGTATGAATTTCCTCAATTTTTTTTGCTAAGGCTTCCTGAATTTCCTTCTTTTTGTGACTTGCTTCCGTCCAGTTTATGAAATGCTTCAAGAACTCTAAATTAACGGTAGGATCTTGTTGTATTTCACTAAATGGATGAAGGTTTTCAACAACAGATGGTTTTGAAGGTAAAACGTCTAACTATATGATTTTGATTGCCGGTAGTCTAAAGGTTTGTTTTCCTGCTGCGAGATCAAGATTATCAGGTCTAGGTAGTTTAAGAATTGGTTGCCCAAGAAGGTGTAACAAATCTTTGACTGAAGGTATGAAACCTAAAGTTCTAAAATGCATGATTAAATGCACAAAGGTTTCTAAGTTGAAATTGACACCTTTAACTGTGATACTTCTGTACTGTCCTTCTGTCACTTTGCCAACTACCTTGAAGTTTGCATCTGTAGTAGAAACTCCAAATTGACTTCCTGATGCTTTTGAAATATGATGTGAAACATAGATACCTTTAGTTTGAGCTGCATTACACGAATCATCTATGTTCTTCACAGCTACTTGAATCTGCTCTTCTATAAGATCATCTTCATTCCCTTCAGGAAACATCTTTTTTTCCCTTTTTCTTCATTTCTCACAAGGGTTGAATATCTTGGTTGTATATCTGGCATAATTTTTATCGATGTTCTGCTCATAATTGGATAGATTGTATACTGATCCTTTAAAATCTTCATTGGATATGATTCTGCCTTCTCATCTAGCAAAATACCATATAGTCTTCGTTCTTCATGACTTAGACGATGTATTGTCTAATCGTTAATCGGTATAGTTTCAACTTGTACCTTGACTGACTTTTTTAAAGGTGCTCTGATAATAATTGAGCTTCTACTTCGAATAGGTACTGATTCTTTTATAACCTTCATTCTCAAAACCTTTTTTGATTGGTTGAGAAGGATTATAAGGTTCCAATTAGTTTTCAACTGTCTTCATCTTCTGTTGAACATCAGATGAAGAAACCTTTTTCTGACTAGGCTTTAACTTCTTTTGTTCTTCTGTCGATTTAGAAGAAAGTTTTTGTTGAGGCTTCTTTCTTGCAAATACTAACTTCCTTTTTATCCCTGTCTCTCCAGATGATTTTGCTAATTGACTTTGTAAAATAGAGACAATTGATCTGGTAAGCTGCTGTCTTTTCTCTTGCTTTTTAGAATCTCCACTAAGAATCAGAGCTTTCTGCTTCTTCTGTTCCTGTTATCGTATGGTCAATAGTCTTGGCGACCTTCTTGACTGTTTGGATTTTCTAATTAAAGTGTCTCCATCTTTGTCTTCAATGACACTTGTTGCGATGATTGTTGAACCCGACTTTCCTCTCTCTATAGAATCGTCTTAGTTTTTATTAGTACATCAGACAATTTCTCAGTTTTTTCTTCTGTGGATGTTCTTCTTGTCGATCGAGGTTTTATTTTTCTTATAGACGTAACATGTTCACTCCTACTTCGTCTTACTATAAGCTCCCCCTCAAACCTTACTTTCGGTGTAGAACCTATATCCGCCTCATCTTCAAACTTTATTCCCATTCTGTGAATAGTAGTGGCATTAATAATGATCTTCACATCCATCTTTAACCTGTTACCTCTGTCAACAAAGATTCCAGATTCTCTAAAAATCCTTGTCAACAGCATACTATAAGGTAAAGAGTTAGAATCTCCCTTTGACTTCATCATGTACTTCAAAATCAAGTATGGAAGATTAATGGGTTGGTGATTCAATAGGTGAAACAAACAATGTTCATCATTCATTGTCACAATGTCCTTCGATCCTAATCTTGGTAGAACACAGTAAAGAAGCAGTGAATGTAGAACCCTATCCTTCGGAACAAGGGTTGAAGCTTTCTTAACTTCTGGCTCACTACTTCCATATAGTTGTCGATTAATGTGCATTCTATCTATACGACCTTGAGTAATCCATTTTTTATTGTTAAATAGCTTTGCTCCAATACTAGGACACCCACTGACCCTCTTGATAGTATCTTGTGTCACGATAATCAACAATCCATCTACTATCGATACTAAGGTGTCGTCTACCACCTTTTCATTCTTCCATAACTCATATATCTCATTCAAATAGACCTTTTCACAAATCTTGAAGAAATTTTTCCAGCCTACTGCTTCAATTTCTGGTTCAATGTCCATCTGATTTTCCTTCAAAGAGATGAAATCAACGTGTCTCCCATAGATAAGAGATTTCTCCATTTGTGATCTATAACAAATAAAAACTAATCACATAAATGTACTTCGTTCAATGTAGCGTTGTTAGTATCTAAAAGTAAGAATATGAAACAAAAAGAACTTGAAGCTTAGAACAGAGTATTGAATCGTCTTAGTTAAGAACACTAAACAAGTCTGTTTAAAAGTATTTCAAGAAAAATCTAGAGTAAAAGGTATTTTAGAATCTTGAGAAGATTTCCTTCTTATACCTACTCTTAAAAAGTTACCGTTTATAACTTACCGTTACTATTTAGTTGAAAACATACGACTTTTTATCTTCTTCTAGTATGAATCATTTGGGTCATGACGTGTCCGACGAATGGTCATTCAGCATTATCGTATTCAAGTTTCGTGTGATTTCCTTGAATCTATCTTCACACAGAGGTTTAGTGAAGATATCCGTCCATTATTGATTCGTCTCAACAAATTGTAGACCAATGATTCCTCTCTGTACATAGTCTCGTATAAAATGATGTCTAACTTCAATATGCTTTGCCCTCGAGTGTTGTATTGGAT
>JANIJH010372812.1:0-18668 GCA_024520975.1 Erythroxylum areolatum
TATGTATGTATGTATATGTTACAATCAACTTTATGCTTAAATTTCAATATTTCCTCTTCATTCCTATTTCATTTCAACTAACAAATCACAACCAATTAAAAAATCTATCTTTTCCATAATCATCCAAAAACCAGAACACTCATGCATTTCATCACATTTTCTGCACTTCTTCACTTTTAATTTTTCTACATTTCTAACTTTTGTATTTTCTTCATTTATTCCTCTAACTGTCACTTTAATCGTTCTTTCACATTTACAGACATCACCATACACCTATCTCTTAACTCTAAATTCATTTTTAATCATCTCTAAAAGCATTGCAAAGCTTACGTAAACAAATATATATATGAATGGTAAAAACATCAACATAACAGAGCATTACATATTCATCTTTCCAAATTTTTCTACTCTCATCACATACACATTTTCATTGATCTTTAAAATCCAAAAACTAGTTTAATATTATCCCATAACATTTTAGTCATCAAATCCAAAGAAAATCACCATGAACTGCACATTAAATCTCCTCACTCATTTTCCAGAAAATAAGAATATCACTATTCTTAACCATTTAGCAATGAACTAATGATGCATGCTTCATTTCTTACAAAAATACATAATTATAACAAGCTTACTTGTTTGAAGCTCCAATATCTACAAAATTACGTAACCCTAATCCCTCATGCAACCACGTACATCAACTTGAAAGTTGACAGAGGGTTCAGTTTTTCTTAGGGTAGAAGAAAGAAATAACAATGTTTGAGTGGTAAAGGATAAGAAAAATCAAGATTTCATTATGGTGTAGATTTGATGAGAACTCTGTGTTTTAAAAAAACTAGGGAAAGAAGCTTCAAGAAGGATAAAGACAAGGACAACATCTTGTCTTTCAAGGTTATTAAAACTTAACTTTAAAGCTTGGACACCTCCATTCCTTAACCACTTATCTACTTTACTTTATTAAAACTCACTTAAGTAAGATTTATACTTAAGTTTGTGACTTAATAAAACCATTGTAATCACAAGTCATAACCCCTTACTCACTTTCAGATTTTTCTCATGAAAACATCATTTCAGGTCAAATTTACATGTTCTTTTTGACCCTAATTCTAAAATCATTTTGTAATATTTTCTTCTAGAAACATGTTCCACTATGTCTTATGTTTCCATTGATACCAAAATCATCCAATTTGGTTTAGTAATTTGAAACATATGCTTCAAACAATTTCGGACTGCTCTTGTCCAAAATAGTATACTAAGCACAACTTCCATCCAGACATTGAACATCTTAAAGACTGAATCACAATTATACTTCTGCATATGATATGTATCCCTATTTCTCTAGTTTACTCAAAATAAAAAATAATCTCATTTGTAATCCTATAGATCCAGATATAATCAAAATATTGAAGTATGTTTAGTAAATCCTATTGAATATCATACTTCAGCACAGTCACATTTCCATCTTAAATTCACCAACCAAATCAATTCAGAAAGCTATGATTTTTAGTGGAGATGTAATTGAATGTCTTATGGATCTATGGGTCTAAGAATTAAGTCATTTGGACGTCGGATGACAAGGTTATGGTCAAAGGAAATCAAACAAGATTCTGTGGTCGACCATATTGACCCTATTTCGGGACAAAAGGCATAACTTGCTCTAGGGATCTCAGATCTAGGTCATTATTAAAGGGTTTGAAATAGGACTTCAATATCTACATCTTTCATGAAAACATTGAAGTGAGATTTTGTTATCTAAAGCGTCAGAATTGGATCAGACGATAGGGTCAGATGAATTGGGCAAATTGTCATAACTTTCCCTAGAGATATCGGATTAAGGTGTTCTTTGGTTGGTTTGAAAGAGGACTTCAAGATCCACAACCTTAATGAAGATTTTGAAGAAAAATTATATCATCTCCAGGGTCAAAAATGGGACCAGATGAAAGGATCAGAGGAATAGTGCACCAGACGATATGACATCATCACCAGATGATATGACATCACCAGATGATATGATATCATCACCAGACCATATGACGTCACCAGATGATATGACATCATCACTAGACAACATGATGTCACCAAACGATACGTCCTCACCAAACGATAGGTCCTCACCAGATGAAATGTCCTCACCAGAAGAAGCGTCCTCACCAGACAATACGTCCTCACTAGACGATACCTCATAAACTCTTAAGCATCTCTACTTATAAGGACCATAACTTTTGACTCTGATATACAAAAATTCCATACTATATACAGTTGGAAAACTAGAAAGCTAAACTACAACTTTCTAGAAGACAACTTTGTCAAGATCTGCCTAAATCAATACATTAAATTCATGGAAGTTCAGATTGAAGATTCAACTCTCAACTATTCATTCCTAGAAATTTCTAGACTTCCATTTTCTAAAATCCATCACTTTAATTTTTTTAAATTTCTAGTCTTTCTACTCCATTTCATTCAACTCATTTACTATAACCACAATTCTCAACTTATCCCATTACAATTCAATTATACCCGGAATGTCAATGAGTGCATGTATAGTCATTTTCATATGCAACGATTCAGTATTCATGTGCATGAGCAATCACATAATACATGATGAAACACATTTCTAATCTCTCAGTGAATCTCTCACATTTACAATTTTAACCTTAAAATGGGTAACGGGATGTTACAATGAGCATATTCCTTCAATTGGGAGTTCTAATCCAATATCGAAGGTAGAAGTGGAAGCTTCTATTCTGATACCAAATGACGATAGAAGTTCAAATAAAACTCAAGTTAGTCAACATAAAAGTAAAGTTTGGAATCACTTTAAGAAGACTATATTGATCGACAGAGTTGAAAAAGTAGAGTGTAATTATTGTCATAAGTTGTATTCAAGTGGTTTGAAAGGTGGAACGTCTCATTGAAAGAGATACAGAATCATGTACTAGAAGGAAAATGGTTTTAGGAGGTCAAACATATTTGACCCCTAACCTTATGAAAGGAAATAATGAAATGGCCGTAACAACTTTTGACAACAAAAGATTAAGAATTTTGATGGCTAATATGGTTATTGGAGATGAACAACCATTGTATATGGTTAAAAGCAAGACATTCAGGATATTTCTTAATTCACTCCAACCGAATTTCAAGGTTCCAAGTCAGAATACATTAAGAAATTATATTTTCAAAATTTATAAGGACAAAAAGAGAGAAACATTAAGAGCATTGTCTATTGTTCAAGGATGAATTGCCATAACAACGGACAATTGGACAGCCAATGACTAAAAGAAGGGTTAAATGGAAGTGACGACACATTATATTGATAATGATTGGAAGTTATGCGATAGACTTTTGAGGTAATTTATATTCTTTAATATTATTATCATTTACTTTTTCATTATTTCATGAATTTATGCTTCATGTTAGTATTCTTTTTCATGATAGGTTCATTTATGTGCCAACACCACATACAAGTGAAAATTGGAAAATGTGTTGAAAGATTGTTTAATGAATTTTAATATTAACAACAAAGTATCGTCCATCATAGTCGATAATTGTAGCACAAATGATGCTCTGATTCAGAAGTTGAAGGGTAAGATGTAGGTTTGGAGTTTATTAGCTTGTGGTAAGTTATTTCATATGCATTGTTTTGTGCATATTCTTAACTTGATTGTCAAGGTTGGGTTGGAGATGATAAAGGAAGCAATAAAGTGTATTCAGAATAGTATTTTATATTGGAGTGCAACTCCTAAAAGATTTGAAACTTTTGAAGATGCGCAAATTTATGCATTCCAAATTCAAAGAAGTTAGTTTTGGATTGTCCTATCAGATGGAACTCAACCTTTAAGATGTTAGAGTCGACAATCCCATATGCTCAGCTATTTATCAGACTAGTCGAAAGGGATTCTCAGTATACCTACATACCATCAAAGGATTAATGGGACTTGGCTAGAAAACTTTATATGAAGTTGAAATTATTCTATAATTAGACAAAATTATTCTCAATAACAAAATATCCAACTTTGCACTGTATCTTTAGCACTATATCCAACATAAAACATGTTTTATCAGTGTGAATGTTTCACTCCAATGCAGTGATTCAGACTATAGTGAAGCAGATGGCGGAGAAGTTTAATTCTTATTAGTCTAAGGTTGGAGATATTGTTGCAGTATTGTATGTGATAAACCCAGATATAAGATGGATGCAGTTGAATATGTTTATAATGCATTGTACATTGGTGAAGCTCAAGAGCATCTATATACCGTGAAATAATAACTAATGGTTGGGATCTTAGTAGTGCTGTAGGCAGTTCAACTTCAACTTCAGTTTCAAGCTTGATCTTTTCTTCTAACCTATTATTGATAGATTCTCTTTCAATTTTTTTGAAAGAGAAAAGGGCTAGGATTTCTTACAATATGATGGAGTTAGATAAATACTTTTTTGTATATTGTGTTCCTAAAACTACAGGTGATTCATTTAATCTATTGTCATGGTGGAAGACATCTGCACATAATTAGCTGATCTTACAAGCCATTGGATGGACTTGTTAGCTATTCCATCATTAATCGTTGCTTCAGAGTCTACATTTACTACTAATGGTTGAGTCATTAATCCTCATTGTGGTCGACTTTATTATCGCACTATGAAAACTCTTATGTGTGCTCAAGCTTGGTTAAATAATGAAGATATTGATGGTAAATTTTTTTCTTTATAATATATTTAATTTGTCTATCTTTATATTATCTTACCTAATATTGTGTTTTTTATTCTTCTATAGCCACAGGTATTAATGCGGAGGGGACTAGTGAAATTAATCGACCAATTGAAGGTTACTTTGATCAAATATATAAAGATGAAGGTATTTCTGAATTTCTTTTTATATTACTTTGATTACCAAATATTATTTTTATTTTGATATTATATTGCTAAATATACTATTTGTATATGCAGATGATTGGATCCAAATTGTTAACGATCTTACCAACAAGTACAATTAGTCAATTAGATGATGCTCTCTCATTCTCCACTCTCCAGTCTATCTACCATGATATTATCTTAATTTTGTAGTTGTGTCTTTTTTGTAAAATGATTTAGATAATCATTCATGTACAACAAAATTTTCTATAGTTAATAAATTTGGTTTTATCAGTTCTCTCTTATAATAATTAATAAATTATTTAAGTAAATTTAAAATTTGTAATTAATTGAATTGAAATTCGTAACTATAACTATTAACTTAATGATTTTCATATAAATTTCTGATTAATTAAATTAAATTTCCTAATTAAACATACCAATAAATACATCTTAAGATTTTAATTTTAAAATGTATTTTTTCATTAATGATATGCAAATGTATGTAGCACCCTTCAATATAAACCTAACTTAATGACTTTTAACACAAATTGTGTTAATATTTAGCTCATTAGTCATTATACCTAAAATATTAATTAAAACATTAAGAAGTTAGCGATGTTACACTTTTATTTAATGACTTATAGTTTTATTCAAATGAAATATTAAGTGGTTTAAATAAAAAGATATAAATATTTTGTAATTTAATATTCAATAAATTAATATCTTTATTAAATTATAATTATATGTTATTATAATTTAAAGTTGTGACATAATATATATATTGAAATGAAAAAGGTGAAAATTTTATATATTTTATGAAATATGGTATGCTTATAACACTCTAAGAACGAGAAAGATTTAAAATAAAACTTATATCAAGGTTTCGAGTAAGGAATTACTCTTAACAAACTTTTAATTGGAGAGACTTAGGAATGAATATTCTAATATTAGAATTTAGAAAGGAGAAAAAAATTATGAATATAAATTTAGATTAATTAGATTATAATAATTTTAGATAAAAAAAAGTAAAAGAACTATTTTTGAAAGTAATAAAATAAATAATTTATAAAAACATATCAAAAGTCTTTATAAAATGTATTTTAGTTTTAATTAAATAACAGCTATTTTCAATATAATATACTATACGTATTTGTTTTTATAACTCAATTACTTATATATTCTTTTGGAATTCATACATTAGCATTAATAAAGTGATTAGTTCAATTTAAGATTAATATAAATAGATATACGCATAATGTATATATTGTCTAAATATGAAAAATAAAATAAAAAATTTTAAATGTGTTAAGGTTAATTATCATATTAATTAATTTCTTTTAACATGTGTAATAAAAATATAAAATTTTACAATGATTATTTAATAATAGATATAAAAGGAAAAGACAATAATATGTATGCAACTATGCAAGTAAAAAAATCGACAATAACTAAAAGTACAACAACTACATCAATTAAGAGTTTTTGTATATAATTTATAAAAACATTAAAATTTTTGAAAATATTATATTATAAAATTAATAAACATTTTTAAAAAATCATATTAAAAAGAAATATAATAATTTATTAAACACGTAAAACTATTATTTGAAATAAATTCATTCTACTTATATAATATTTTTTTTACATTTACATTATAATTAACTGTTATAATAAAATTACAAAATTAAAATTAAATACACTTTTTTGTAGGGAATAATTATGACAACATTATCATTGTTACATATTTTTAATAAATATATATTGGTTCGTATTTTATATATTTTATTTTATATAAATATTATAATTTATAGGTAATTTCATCTTACATTTTACTATAAATGGTTATGCTATAATTTATAATTTATGAATTTTAAAAAATACAACTATAACTTTTTCAAATTGTCTTAAAATAAATATATAAAAAATTTTAAAATATATTAAATGACCAAGTCGACTGAGGCCCGACGGGTAGTTGTGATCTGGCCAGGCCTCTCGGACCGAGCCACAAGTTGGTTGAGCTCAGCCTACCCACAAACCACGATCCGAGTCATTTCGACTTGCCTAAAAATTCAATGGCTCGGGTCGAGCCCATCCCAGCCTAGCCCGTTAACAAGCCTGCTTTTGACTAGTCTCAACAATGAAAGTATCATCATGACTATTGCTTCAAATTTAACATCCAGCTTGCAACTTTACCCACAAGACTAAAAGTTTATATTCAAATTATTGGAGTTAATTAACAACATACCATTATCATGGCCACACGTTATCATCAAATCGTTTACAGGTTGCAAAATTATACTCTAGATTTGAATTTTTCAAACTCTGTATGAGATACCTTTTATATAGTGGCAGACAAGTCTCATAACGAGGCAACAACAATCCAAATTCCACGTTAATTGCCATCACAACAACAAGTAGAGTTAATGCCTATGGAATGGAGCATGAATTACAAAAAATAGTTCCATACTCTTCACCAGTGCTCCATTCATACTACCTTCACTCAATTATAAGAAGTTTGAAGGATGGAATGGAAAAATCTACTCTCAGTTAGCCTGGAAAAGAACACCCAGAATCATCTAGGGTCTCTTTTGGCTCAATAATAATGATTAGCTTAGCCTTTTTTTCATGAAGAAGGTGTTAGTAGTCCTTCAATCAATTTTGTCCACCCCGATGGACATATGGTATATGTCAGCCATGTTAATGGCCATTTCATCTGCGATATTTACGCATTATGTGCGAGATGGATGACAATTATAATAGTGATGACAAAGTTTTTCCCTTGATAGAGAGAAGAGTCTAGTAGAAAGTCAAAATCTTCAGGTCAACTAAAAAAAAAGATCCAACCTAGGCACGATGAAGATGATAACTTGAGACCTTGTATTGGTCTAAGAAATCCTATGCCTAGACCAAAGAATCTCTTAAAACTTTTAAAAGTAGTTAAAAAAACACTTAATCCAACCAAGATGCTTGGTATTAGTAATTCCTTCAATCTCAAAGGAGATCCTCAAACCATTACCTTATATGATTATGAGATCATATGAGGAAAATTTTTGAACTTTGGAAGCTTAAACTAATAAAACTACTAGAGTACCTATAAAGTCATACTTAAGATGTACATATATCAATCCACTTGGTAATCATGTACTTGTTTCTTTAGCAAAAGAAGTACTAAACTAGAAAACATAAAATGTTGTAGCACAAAACAATGTCCTTTTGCAGAATCAGTTCAAAGCTTGATTATCTATCTCAACAGACAAAAGGGTTAAATTTAAAGGATGATGCTATATCTCTTTAAGTCTGATAACTACATCAATGATTACTCAATCAAGTTCTCTAAATTGATTCAGATCTAAAAGTTATATTGATTGACATTATTGTAGACCAGAGTTCTATAAAAAAGAAAGAGAACTTCAAAGAGTTTGAGAAGAGCTCTAAAGAACTGAGTCAGAGATGGCTAAAGAATAATCTAGGCTTATATGAATCATACCCTTGACATTTCCAGCTATATGATCCACCAATAATACTCCATCTTACACTAATGCTACTGACTATGGAAAAGTCTTCAAAATGTCCTATTTATTGTTCCAACAAATCCTTTTTTCTTATCCATAAATGTTTGTCTTTTTGTCACCTCCTTTGCCTATATAAGCAAAAGATCTCTTTCATTGTAACCAAGCTTTATTGTATCCAAGAAATTACTATCAATAAACATTGTGTGTTTCCATATGACTTCAATAAGTTTACTTTTATCATACAAAGATAAAAGTATTCTATGCACTTACTTTTGTATAAGGATCATATATATTAAAAAGTATCAGACTTATGATCCTGTTTGAGATATAAGTTATATAGGGAGGATTAGTTAACTTATATCTTTAAGAGACAGGCCTTAAGAGTTAACGCCCATTAAGGAGAAAAGTACTTGTCTAAACTAGCTTATCTGGGATGTTAGCTATAGTCTTCTTTGTGTATTTTAGTCTCTCATAAAGGTCTGCTCTATCATATCATTGGTGGTTTGCTATTATCCTTATAACCCTCTAGCTAGGGTACTCAATTGACTCTAATACCATTCTCTTAATTTTTTTTTTCATTTTGGAGTAAAATTCTCTCAAAATGTCTTTAAGAGAAATTAGGCCTTGTCACTTGAAGATCTATCTAGGCACTATATCCATGCAATTTATCTCTCCATTTTTTTGGTGGAATATTATCAAAAGTAAACCATAGAATTGAAGTAGGTTCATAGATATGGGTTACTTATGGTCTGACTAGTTTAGTCATTGACTCAATATCGTTAACTTCAAGTTCAAATTTTATGAGTGGTTAATAAGAGTATGGAACAACCATCATCATTTGAAATATCTGAGTGAGATTTGTAAGGTGTTCTAATTGTTCTTGTAAAAGAATCAAAGTCTTAATTGTTAATATGATTATCAGGGTTATCTGATACTGTGTAATTTTTAAAGCTATTTGGAACATGCTGTAATGTAACTATGAATTCTTCGTTAGGCTTGTGTTCCTTTAGTGTGTTTAGGGAAGGTCTTCTTTTGGTAGAAAAGTTGGTGGTGTATTGATATGTAGAGGATTAAAAGTGGACAGAATATCTTTTACTAATGGGAATGGTTTGGAAGATTTGGATGATTTTGCAAGGGTTTGTCTAAACAATGGAAATGACATTTTGAAGGCTTTTCTATAGCCAGTAGCTTTAGGGTAGGATGGAGTGTTATAGATGGGTCTTATGGCTAGAAATGTCAAGGGGTATGATTGATATACAACTTTTAATTATTCTTTATTCATATCTGACTCAATTTTCTTAAGCTCTTCTCGAAATCTTTAAAATTTTCTTACATTTTTAGAGAACTCTGATCCACAATAATGTTGGTCAATATATCTTCTCATATTTGAATCAAGTTTGGCAGCTTGAATGAGTAGTCAATGTAATTATTGAATTTGAAGAGAAATAATATCAACCTTTGAATTTAGTCTTTGTGCTTGTTGAGATAGACCATAAAGCTTTTAATCAAGTTTTGCGAAGGACATTGTTTTGTGCTACAACTTTTGTGTTTTCCAATTTAGTACTTCTTCTACTGGAGAAATAAGTATATGATTGTCATGTGGATTGATACCTATGGATCTTGAGTTTGAACTTATAGATACTCCAGTGGTTTTATTAGTATGGGCTTCTAAAAGTGGAAAATCTTCTTAATATCATCACATCATCATACAAGGTAATAGATTGGAGATCTCCTTTGGGATTAAAGGAATTAATGGCACACAGCATCTTGGTTGGATCAAGTATTCTTTTATAACTACTCTTAGCAATTTAGAGAGATTCTTTGGTCTAGGTATAGGATTTCTAAAACCAATCCAGGATCTCAAGTTATCACCTTCATTTGGCTTCGGTTGGATTTTTTTGCTAATTGGCATAAAGATTTTGACTTTCTACTAGGCTCTTCTCTCCATCGAGGGACATAAACTTCATCATCATTATTAGAATCATCATCCATCTAGCATTCACATTCTGAATCGCATACAAATGGATCTATATCTCAGATAAAATGGTCATTAACATGGTTAACATACACCTTATGTCCATCGACCTAGACAGAATAGAATGGAGGACTAATAATACCTTTTTTATGAGAAAAGGTTGTGCTAATCATCATTATTATGCCAGAAGAGGCTCTAAATGATTCTAGGTGTTGAAAACAAATTTTATTGTTCCATCCTTCAAACTTCTTATAATTGGAGGGGTGGTAGTATGAATGGATCGTCAATGAGGTGTATGGAGCTTTTTTTGGTCATTCGTGATCCATTTCATAAGCATTAACTCTGTCAATTGTTGTGAAAGTAACTGTCATCAAATCTAGATTATTGTTGTCTCATTCTGAGACCTGTATACCACTATGTAAAGTTTGGAAAGTTTAGATCTAAAGTATGGTTCTGCAATTAGTAAATGATTTGATGATGGAATGTGACAATGATAGTGGTAGGGTCTTAATTAGCTCCAATAATTTGAATATAGACTTTTACTCTTATGGGTAAAGTTAGATCATCAAGCTTGACATTAAGTCCAGAGCAATAATCGTAATGAAATTTCCATTTTTGAGAGTACTCAAATGGGTGCCGATTAAGGCATTCTTATAAGATGTGTATGCCATATCAAGGAGATAAGTTCTAACTATTGCTAGAATTCTTTTTCGTCCATATAATGTTAAGATCATTTGAATTGTTGGAGTTATGTAAATATAGTGCTCTAGAAAGCAAATATATTTACTTATAACTTAATCTTCTTCCAATTACTTTTTGTAATGAAAATATTTATTATTAATAAAACAAAAGAGTTTCGTTTTATTTGTATGAGCATAATATAACTAGTCATAAGGTACAAAGATTCTTTTGTAAGTAATATAAATATGCATAGAGATGTATGGGAAACATGTATATTATTAGAATCTAAATTAATTGATTCACAGTTGAATAATCAAGTTGGTCATTTGATTGTGGTTTAGACTGTAGTGTTGTGATTTATCTCCGTGCAAGTAAAGGAGTTTACTTCAAAGGAATAATAAGTTTCATGTCATGATAGTAGTTGACTATTGATAATGACACTATTAAATGAATCTAAAATCACGTACGTTTTTAAAGAATAAAGTAGGCCGTTACTTTAAACTTAAAACATACACCTTAGCATTCTTTTATTATGAACTACAATCTTAATAAGTGATGAACTCGTATGTGTTTTATTATAATTCTTGTGATGATCGGAATGGATTTTTACAGAGTATCAATCCAATGTCTACATGTTGGAATTATTAATTAAAATATGTATCAGGGAATATTTACTCAAATAAAAAGTTTATAGTGATATCATTACTTCTAGACGTTTTAGGGAGATTGGTGATTAAACTGGTGCTAGTAGTTTGATGGACTAACTACCCTTCAAGTCTTAACACAATAAAGACTAACTACCCTTCAAGTCTTTATTGTGTAGATAGCTATAATATGGTTCATAATAGAGTTTACAATTAGAAATATTTTTTGAAACATGTGTTCTCATAATATTTGGTAATTCAAGAGTTCAGTTAATTGTCATTAGTGGAATGACATTTGGTTAATAAGCTGTAATTAATTCTAATAAGATTAATTTAATTCCAGGCTTATTAGAGTTTCAATTATATAATTCCAATTAGATTCTTCACTTGGCTTCTAGGAAAGGTTATTAAGGAAAGTAAGAAATATAAATAGAGGTTACCAGAAAGAAAATAAAAAGGAAAGGACTAAATTAGATTCAGGATAATAATACCAGAATAATTTAATTAAGAGTTAATTAAATTTGGTTTTAAGCCTATGATTAAAAGTTTGGGCTTACTCTAATTAAATGTTAATTAGAAGCCTAAAGTAAACATTTAATATTGGGCTGGATTTTTGTTTGATTTAATTAATTAGATTAATTAAATTAAAACAAGATTTGTAAAGACAAAAGGGAGGGTAAAAACTGAAACTACAATGATGTAGTTTTCGATTTTATAGCTAAATGGATAACTGCATATTTAGCATTGAATTGCTAAATATAAGATGAGTTTTTATCACGCTTCATCATCAATAAATGGCTTAATGATGTCTTCATTAAATGTTTTAGTGGTTGTCATTTAATGTTGGCATGTTGAAAAACATATAAACCTTTTAGCATTCTTTTGATTAAAGGAGTAGGTGCATTTGTTGCTCTCTCTCCCCGTTCTTTCATCTTGCAATCGAAAATGAGAGTGTCATTTTGGTTTTTTATCTTTTCCTCTAGCCATATTAAACAAATGTGAATGTATCATTTATGGCTCTCTCTTTCATTTTGATTAAGAGAATAAAGTGGTGCCAAAGTGGCCTTTACTTCTTCCTTTACCGAAATTGGTAATGAGAAGTGTCTCATTTTTGTTCTTTCAATAACTAAGGAAAACCTCTTCAATATTTCTTCTCCTTTTTCATTAAAGGATCTTGTTGACCAGGTTGTCCAAGGAGAAAAAGTGGTAGACTGGATTGGTTAAGGATACAACAAAGAGGAGAGGATATAATAGTGTGGAGAGGATACAATAGCCAGGAGTCAAGGCTGTAGCAAAGGAGTCGGTAATATTTCGATCTTGTTATTATGTTATTTATTTTTCTAATACCGTATCATGTATGGATTACTACATGGAGATTTGTATAATCCTTATCTAACCATAACGAGATTAGCTAGAAGGGAAACTCCAGAGTTACATATTGTCTTATAGAAGCAGATTTTAGACCACGTTTGTCTAATCTAAACCTTTGGATCGGTTCTTTAGGTTAGGGTCTAAATGTGAAGATTGAGGAGTGAATACTCCTTGTAAAAGATTTGGATCTATAATATATAAATTGTATGGGCTTAATAAAGGTATCTGGGTATTATAGATTTTTGTGTTTTCAGGTAAATAGGTTATTTCTACAAGGTTTTGTATTTTATTGGAGAGAGCTTTCTTAAGATAAGAGGGAAATTGTCTTTAAAAAAGCGATGAAGAAAAATAAACTGAGTTTGAAGAGGTTGGAACTTCACTCATGTTTATTTGGGCCTTCCCCTAGTCACTCTTATCAATAATAACTTTATTGTTATCATTATAAATAATTAATAAATAATTAAATATACCTATCTTCAAATATTTTGTTAAAGTAATTTCCATTTGATCGATGAGTATGATTGGTCACCTCCACATTAATAGTTGTATTTGTGTTAAAAATTAAAAAATAGTTAAGATAATATAAAAATAGACAAAATTGATATGACCAAAAGAAAAGAATTTACCTTCAATATCTTCATCATCTAACCAACTTTAAGTACACATAAGGGTTTCCACAGTATGAGGATGAAGTCGAGCGCGATGAAGACTGATAACCTAACCACTAGTGTCAAAAGCATACTCTAAAGCAATAATGGATGATGTAATTACTAATAACTCTTGTGCAATTACTTGTATGTTCGAAAAATTATTTCCACAACTCTTCCACCATAATAATACATCAAACTGCAGATCTTTAACTTCAACCATAATTTTCGATCAAATATTTATCTAATTCTATTATATTAACCTTAGCCCTTTTTCTTTCATAAATTTTGAAAATAAAAGTAATAAAATGTTTTTAGAAGATGAGCTTGAACTTGAACTAAAGCCAGAGTTGAACAATTTGAGCTACTGTGGTCCTAATCATAAATTTTTTCAATTATGAGTTGATAATCACTAAATAATTCATACCAGAATTGTTCAATGACATCTACATGCTCTTGATCTCGATCACCATACAACATATTATATATAAAAGTAATCCCCTTCATCTTATATCTCATGTCTAGTATAGAGAAGACTGCAATAATATGTCCAACCATAGACCAATAAGAATTTAGCTTCTTAATCATTTGTTCTTCCATACCTTAAATAACCTCATTGAAGTCAAACATCCAATCAGATAAAACATTCTTTATCTCTCACATAGTGTTAAAGCAACAATTTAAAGTTGGATATTTTGATCCTGAGAACAATTTAGTCGCATTATAAAATAATGCCAACTTTGCACAAAGTTCTTTAGCCAACTCACATTGCTCTTCTGTTGACTTGCAAGTGTACTAAGAGTCTCTTTGTCTCAGCCTAGTAAACATATCAACATATTGAATTGTAGACTCTAACATCTTGAAAGTTGAATTCTATTTAGTTGGACAATCTAAAACTAACATATTCGTCCTCGTAATACATAGAAATTGTGCAGTTTCTTCAAATTTCTCAACTTTTTTAGGTGATACACTTCAATAGACTACATGATTTTGAATTGAATCTATTCTTTACTTTATGATATCCAATCCATCCTCCACAATTAAGTCTAGAATATAAGCAAAAAAATGAATATGGAATAACCTTCCATCAATCAACAAACTTCCATCCTATATCTTGTTCGTCAACTTTTCAATCATAACATCATTTATGCAATAATTATCAATTGTTACGTTGGATAATTTGTTACAGATATTAAAATCTATCAAACAATCTCCCAATATAGTTGTTAACCTTTCACTTGTATGCAATGTTGGCACATAAATGAGCTTATCATGTACAAATATTACCAACATCAATCATAGCATAACGAAAAAAATAAATGATAACGATATTAAAGAATATAAATTACCTTAAAAGTTTATAGCGTAAAATTCAATCATTCTCAAGATAATGTGATGTCATAGCCATATAACATTTCTTTTGGTTATCGGCTATTCACATGCATGTTATAATGGCAATTCGTCCTTCATTACTTGACAATGCTCTTAACAACTTTTTTTCTTATCTTTGTATATCTTCATAATTTCCTTCTTCAATGCAATCTGACTTGAAACCTTAAAGGTCGGTTGTAGTGAATTGCAAAACATCTTAAATCTTTTGAAACCAATTGTAGGTAGTATATGTTCATCATTGATTATCATGGAAGCCAAAAAAAACCTTGATTTGTTGCTATCATAAGTTGTTCTGATCATTTCATTCTTCCTTCTCATAAAGTTAGGGGTAAAAAATGTTTGACCTTCTAATACCATTTTCTTCTATACATGAATTTACAGGTTTCTTTAAATGAGAGGTTCCACCTTTTAAACTCTCAATCAACATCTTTTAATAATATTTACATTTGGTTTTTTCTACTCAATCCATCGATCTAGTCTTATTGAGGTGATTCCAAACTTTACTTTTTAATTAAGTTTGAGCAGAGCTTCTATCTTCACTTGGTATGACATTAGAAGTTTCCACTTCTATCTCTGATATCGAATTAGAACTCTCTACTGAAGGAGTATGCTTATCCATTTGAAAAAATCAATATATAAATATATATGTTATTCATAATCATAATTAAATAACATTATGATTACTATATTAGTATTGTATTAAATTACAAGCCTTAGGAATTATAAAATGGATAAAGATATGTGGAAATGAGTTGGTTAGGATATGTAAAATATTTGATTTATTGAACTTTTTGGATAATATTTTGGTAAGTTGTCTTAATATTATGCTCCCATTTTCTTACTCATTTGTCACTTCTTCTGTATCCAAAAAAAAAATACCCTTAGGGTTTCACTACATAGACTTCCCATCATATGTTGTAAGAAAAAACCAAAATTTAGGTAAAATTATCTTGTTGCTTCCATAGTGTTTTCTATTGATGACCATATAAGTATCAATAGAATGAGTGTATATTAATTATCTTTTAAGTTTTCTTGAATAAAGTAAACCTAAATCAAAATCCATTGCTTGAATGGAATGCTTTATTAACATTACCTTCCAAATTAAGATATGTTAAAAGCACCTATTCACTTAACTTTACATATCATAAATTATAAAGGAATTTTGCAAAAAAGATAACAACTTTTTGAGAAGCAAGACATTGATTAACATCATCTAATTTCTTTCAAACTAAAATTCAACTATAGCATTGGTTAAAAGATCACATGGATGAAGATTTGACCTCAAATTTATTATGCAAACAAAACTCTAAATAGATAATGGTTATACTAAACTTACTATTATGAAAAACATAAAGAATTGATTTAGTTACAATGCTTTAGTAACATGAACATTCCATGAAAGCTTGTAAGGAATATGCAAATCAACTTCTAATCTAGAACTCCAAATAAGTGAATCGGCTAAGTAGAAGTACTTGATTATTAGTTATTAAATCACTACGTAACAATTCTAAAAATTTATACATTGTAGTTGTTATCCCTATAGACACTTGCTATTCACAAAAAAAAATTTTAACTTGCTAATTGTTATAAGTCATAGAGTTTATAAGGTATTTTCTTAAATACTTTATGTGCCTTAACTAAAGCAATAAACCTTGCATATATATCCACCAAAGCATTCCCTATGTATAAGTCAGATCCACAACCATAACTCCTCAATCCTCTCCAAACAATCAAACATATTTATGAATATGAATAATACAATAAGAACATATTTGAGCAGAGAATACCTTAAGTACTTGATGAAATAATACGTTGGCTGGTGAGTGATGAAGGGGAAAGGGAAGCTACTACGGCTGGGGACCGGTGGCATGGTGAGAGAGACAGAGATAATGTTAAAGAATATGGTGAGGGAGAGTAACGATGAGATGAGAGAGACAAAGTGAGAGGTGGAGCAAGAAATAAACATAAAGTAAGACGATGTCATTTTACTTCCTCTATTTAATTGATTACTACTTAAACTAAGAAGCAAAACCAGGAACAAAGGTATAGGTTGTCCCTATTGTCTAGACTCCTAGAATTGAAGTTTCTGCTTTGTTTTTTCTTACTCATCTAGCTAATTTATGCTATTTAGATTTTGTATCCATGTAACTTACAGTAAACCTCCTTATTCATTCAATATATCATTTATTTTCTTAAAAAATTATGAACTTTTTGTTTGGACCAGTGGATTAAAA
This sequence comes from Erythroxylum areolatum, assembly GCA_024520975.1. Taxonomy (NCBI): domain Eukaryota; kingdom Viridiplantae; phylum Streptophyta; class Magnoliopsida; order Malpighiales; family Erythroxylaceae; genus Erythroxylum; species Erythroxylum areolatum. The sequence continues at coordinate 17,306 of JANIJH010372812.1, forward strand.
TTTACAAAGATATTCAATCTAATTTAAAATCTTTAAATCAAAACAACTTTAATATTTATTAAATCTAATTTTAGGGAAAAATGAAAAAGGAATAAGTATGACAAATCTTAGTAAAATGACACCTCACATACATTTTTGGAGACGAACAGAAGAAGATAAGTAAAATTTCAATTTTCAAATATTACTCCTTATCATAAATTCTTATAAACAACTAACATTTTTGTATTTATACATAAGAAAGTTTAGCTATATTTTAGAATATGTAGAATAAATATTTAAATACAATTTTATATAAGTATTATGTGCAAATGCATTGTAATAAATTTTGTGGTTTAGAAAGACTAAAGATTTATCATAAACAATGAAATAAAGAATGAAAATTAACAAATTTTAAAATTTGAGAACCAATTAAACCGTCAAACTAATTAAGTGAATGATGAAATAAAATTTGCATTGATAACATTATATAAATATTTATTAAGAGAGAGAAGCATAATTAATTTTCATTACATATAAAAGTGAGATAGAGTTAGCAACTTGTAAATGCAAAATTAGCTAAATAGTATATCTCTCTATCCATGTTTATATACTCTATGTCTATTTACATACATGTATGTATGAAAAATTCAAGAAATATTTGTAGGAAAATTTTTTAATTACAAGTAATTAGTCCTTTATTTTATAATTAGATCAAATAAAACTAAATGCCTTTATTTATATTTATGATGTTTTTATAAGCTCGGTTTTCTTAGCATATTTGTTGAGTGTAATATAGTTATTGTATAAGGGCTATTGGGCTACTTTGATGATAAAGTCTAAACTTATAATTAATTAACCTAAGTCTGTTTGACCATCTCATTACTATATATATATATATATTTGTGTGTGTGTGTGTGTGTGTGTGTGTGTGTGTGTGTGTGTGTGTGTGTGTGTGTATGTATGTATGTATAACTTATAAAGGGTTATGTATACATGATATTTATAATCCGACTTAAACCAGTGGGAATTCAGAGGGGAATTCAAGTTTCACACATTGCTCACTGGATCAAACCATAAATAGAAAATATACAATTTTCATTGATTTTGTTTCAAGCTAACTAAAAGATTTTCTATTTGTTGGACCCCGAAAATTTTTCTTTTATTTTATTTTTATTCGCATTAATTATTTATTGATTTATGGATTTATTCGTTAATTATTTCTTTTTATTTTATTTTTCCTTAATTGATTAAATTATGTGTTTATATAGATATTTTTTATGTTGGGCTTGGAAATTAGAAGTTGGGATTTTAAATGAAGGCTTAGACCTAATCTTGGATGGAATGGGCTTTAGGAGTAAATGAATAAGAAGAAGGAAGAGAGCCC
>JANIJH010373542.1:0-18655 GCA_024520975.1 Erythroxylum areolatum
GACTTCGAGGCAATAAACAATAAGGGAGCTTTTGTAAGCAATTTAGACGGTAAATTTTGTAAGCAAGTTTTGATGGTTTTACTTTGACTATTTTGTTTGCTATTGATTTGGAATATCGAATGATTTGCAAAGTTGTAAGTATATGATATGCTTGAATACATGGTATGAATCATTGATTTGTCATATAAATTGAATTTCAGACATTTCTGTTTGTGAATCTGTTAAGTCTTAGTTGTGGGTAAATAAGCATGCCTAGAAGGGTCTGTAGCTGCTTCTGTGACACTTCGGTGTCTTCTATTATTGACACTTCAGTGTCTTTTGTTATCGACACTTCGGTGTCTTTTGTTAGTGACACTTCGGTCTCTTCTGTGACACTTTTGTTATCGAAACTTCGGTGTCTTCTGTTAGTGACACTTCGGTCTCTTCTGTGACACTTTGGTGTCGATACTTCAGTCTCTTCTGTACAAGTCCTATTACCTGCTTCTGTAAATGGATTTAGCACTCTTCCGATTTTGTACTCTGATGTCTGTTTGATTTGTTATAAGCTAAATTATGTTCTGATTTTGAAGGTTTATACCTTTTGTGTGAAGTAATTTTGATAACCATAATATCTGTTCTGAAATGCTATAAATTCGATTTACTATTTAAGAATTCTTTTTAAGTGAATTAGTTATTACTCACTAAGCTATATGCTTAATATGGTGGATTTGCCCCCTGTAGGTTTAGAGAGAAGGATGTAGGGATTAGGACAAGTCAACCGCAATGGCCAAAGGAGTCTGAAATTTGTTTTGTTTAAAATGTATTTTGAATTTGTTTTTGAACTTGTTTATGATGTATGCGACTTTTGAATTTTGTTTTAAGGTTTGTAATAACCTTAATTCAGGCTGGTTCAGGTTTGGAACAAGTTGTATTTAAGCTCAGTGTATTACGATGTTTGTTTTCTCCGAATTGCTTCTGCTTTGAGCTATTGAAAATGCATGATGAATGTTTCGTATGTTTTGGTTTTGTCTTGGTTCTGTATGTATGTATGTTATGTTGTCTGCATGGCGCCCCTATATCCTCCCAGGGGGTATTAGGACATCACATCTTTTTTGTATCAGAGCATGGTTTAGGTGATTCTGGTTTAACCAGCGCTTAACTATTGCTTTTATTGAGTGTATAAGTTGTGTTTTGGCCTAATGCGGTGTCCCATGTTTTGTCTATAGAATTTTCGATGGAAGGATATCGTGAATTTGTTGAAGAAGTTGCTGAGAGCAATCAGCCAGAGCAAACTAGTCCAGAAATACCTGGACCCTTGGGGGTCAATCGAGGTGAAGCTGAGGTGCCACCGCCTCCTCCAGCTCAGGGAAAGGCTTTGATTAAGTTGTCCCAGGATATGATGACGTTGTTGCATCGAATGACAGCACCTACGGCTCTGATTGATCAGCTGAGGCAGTATGGAGCCAAGGAATTTACCGGGACATCTATGGAGGAATTTAAACAGATTGAGTTCTGGATTGAGAAGGTGAAGAGAGTGATGGATGAGATTAGTTGTCCAACAGAGCAGATGGTGCACTGTGTTGTCTCCCTTCTACAGGGAGCAGCTTATGAATGGTGGAAGTTCGTTCTAAGGAGTCCTCAGCTGCCGGTGCCTCTGACTTGGGATTTCTGTACCTAAGAATTTAATGCTAAGTATATGACGAAGGCTTACAAAAAGGAGAAATGGAAGCAATTTCTGAATTTGAAGCAGAGAAGCTTATCAATTGCTAAGTATGATCAAGAATTCAATCAACTCAACAAGTATGCCCCTGAATCTGTGCTCACTGAGGAGTTCCGATGTCACCAGTTTGAGGATGGATTATATGATTCCATTAACGAGCATTTGGCAGTAATTACTCTGTTACAGCAAGTGACGTACTAACAGTTGGTACAAGTTGCTATGAAAATTGAAAGACAAGAGACAATCATAAAGGAAAGGAGTCAGAGAAAAGGCTTTACTAGAAGAGGCCAGTCCTCGGGGAAATGGAGTCGGGAAGGTACTACTTCTGCACCAGAAAATACTCAGAGATCTGTGACTCGGGGAAGGAGACAAAACTTTCCCTCTATAGCTATTTCTGGCAGGGGTCATCTGGAGGCCGAGGTTCTGAACCCCCGGAGTGCCCTGATTGTTCTGTACATCATTGAGGTGTTTGTAGGAGGGTTATGGGGGCATGTTTCCGTTATGGCAGCACTAAGCATAAGATAGCCAGTTGCCCTTTTAACCAAGCTTAAAAATCACAAGCCAGTCGAGAGGTCTTTTATGCATCTACTGGGAACAGAGGGCGTGGTAAAGTTTGAGGAGGATCTGGTAGAATAGATTGAATCAGAGTAACCCATTAGAAACTATGAATCAACTAGCTGTGCCTACTACTTTGGCTCAAGCTTATGCACTGAAAGCTCGTGAGGACCAGGATGCACTGGATGTTATTACTGGTATGGTTTCTCTATTTGATTCTGAAAAGTAGGCACTAATTGATCCTGGATCTTCACATTCATATATCTTTGTTGGAGAAATGTTTGATAAGGAGATGCTTATAGATCAGCTAGAGTATGATATACAGGTAACCAATCCTCTGAGTAGTAGTGTGTTGGTTAATCAGGTGTATAGGAATTGTCCAATTATGATTCAAGGAAATGATTATGTAGCAGATATGATCAGATTGCCTTTCCATGAATTTGATTTGATTATGGGGCTGGATTGGTTATCCAAGCATCAGGCAGTAATTGACTGTAAGGCTAAGACAGTTATACTTAGGAGATCTGATCAATCTGAAGTAATATTGTATGGCGTCCGCACTAGCTCCTTAGCTAATGTGGTACTTGCTATGTATGCCCGAAAGCTTTTCAAGAAGGGTTGTGAAGCATATCTAGCTTTTGTGCTTGATTATAAAAAGGAGGGTGGTAAACTGCTTGACATTCCTGTAGTGAATGAATTTCTAGATGTATTTCCTGAAGAATTACCTGGACTCCCTCCTGATAGGGAAGTGGAGTTATCTATTGAAGTTATACCTAGTACTGCTCCTATATCCAGAGCACCATACAGAATGGCTCTTACTGAGTTAAAGGAGTTGAAGGTGCAGTTACAAGAACTTCTAGATAAAGGGTTTATTAGACCCAGTATGTCACAGTGGGGAGCATCGATGTTGTTTGTTAAGAAGAAGGATGGCACACTGCGAATGTGCATTGATTACAGGCTGTTGAATAGAGTCATAGTGAAGAATAGGTATCCATTGCTAAGGATTGACGATCTATTTGATCAGTTGAAAGATGCAGGAGTGTTTTTGAAGATAGATCTGAGATCAAGGTATTATTAGCTTCGGTTAAAGGATGTGGATGTACCGAAGACCGCATTTATGACCCGTTATAGACATTATGAATTCCTAGTAATGCCATTCAGGTTAACTAATACTCCAGCAGCATTTATAGATCTAATGAATAGAGTGTTCAGACCTTATTTGGACTAGTCTGTTTTGGTGTTTATTTATGATATCCTTGTCTATTCTAGGAATGAACAGGATCATAGTGAGCATCTCCGAATTGTATTACAAACCCTAAGGGAAAGATAGTTGTACACTAAGCTGAGTAAGTGTGAATTCTGGCTTCGAAAAATATCATTTTTAGGGTATGTTATCTCTTCTGAAGGAATTAGAGTCGATCCTAGTAAGATAAAAGCGATTGTTAATTGGAAACCACTATGGAATGTGACATAAGTGAGAAATTTTTTGGGCCTGACTAGGTATTATCGTCGGTTTGTTAAGGGATTCTAGATGATAGCATCCCCTTTAACTAAATTGTTACAGAAGGGAGTGTAGTATGAATGGTCTGATAAATGTCAGAGTAGCTTTGACCAGCTAAAAAGTATGCTTACTGAAGCTTCTGTATTGGTCCAACCTATTTCTGGTAAGGAGCATGTTTTGTTTAGTGATGCATCTAGAATTGGTTTGGGTTGTGTTTTGACGCAGGAAGGAAAGGTATTTGCTTACGCCTCTAGGCAACTAAAGGCTCATGAACAGAACTACCCTACCTATGATATGGAGCTTGCAGCGGTAGTGTTTGCTTTAAAAATTTGGCGGTACTACTTGTATGGTTAAAGATGTAAAATTTTCACAGATCATAAGAGTCTAAAGTATCTGCTTACCCATAAAGAACTCAATCTGAGACAACGGCGTTGGTTGGAACTATTTAAGGACTATGATTGTATTGTGGATTATCATCCGGGTAAGGCTAATGTTGTAACAGAGGCCTTGAGTCGGAAGACAATTTTAGCATTATCAGTGAAGCGAGGTTAATGGAAACTTGAATCTGATGGAGCTTTAATAGCTCAGTTGAAAGCAAGGCCTAAGTTGAGGCAAGAAATTTGTGATGCTCAAAGAGCTGATGATAAGTTACAACTTATCTTAGCTACTCAAGATGGTAAACAGTTTGATTTTTTTGTGCAAGGTGATGGTGAATTGTATTATAAGGATCGGCTGTGTGTACCAACTAATGATGAATTGAAGAAGTTATTGTTTGAGGCTCATAATATAGTATTTACTATGCATCCGAGTGGAAACAAGATGTACTAGGATTTGAAACAGTATTACTGGTGGTCAGGCATGAAACGGGATGTTGTGGATTATGTACCAAAATGTCTGACATGCCAGCAGGTTAAAGTTGAGCACCAGGTTCCATCTGGTTTGTTACATCCTATTTCCATTCCTCAGTAGAAATGGGATAAAATTACCATGGACCTTGTCACCGGTCTTCCTTTCATACAAAGGAAGCATGATGCGGTATGGGTAATTGTAGATAAGTTTACCAAATCTGTTGTTCATCCTTACTATTCTTTAGATAGACTTGCAGATTTGTATGTGAATGAGATAGTGAGACTGCATGGAGTACCATTATTGATTATTTCTGATCAAATCCTCGATTTATTTCAAGATTCTGGAAAAGTTTACAAAAGGCTTTGGGAACTCAGGTTAAGTTTAGTACTGCTTTCCATCCCCAAACAGATGGACAATCCAAACGAGATATATAGATATTATAAGATATATTGTGGGGTTATGTGTTGGAGTTTCCCGGGAGTTGGGATAATTATCTGACTTTGATGGAGTTTGCTTACAATAATAGTTATCAGACGAGCATTGGTATGGCGCCTTATGAAGCCTTGTATGGTAAGAAATGTAGAACCCCGGTATGTTAGACTGAGATGAGTGAAAACAAGATGATTGTGCTAGAAATGGTGAAAGATACTAAAGAGAAGATTCAGATTATTCAGCAAAGATTAAAAGCTGCCAGTGATAGGCAGAAGTTTTATACTGATTTAAAAAGGAAAGATACTGGGTATCAAGTGGTTGATAAAGTATTCTTGAAAGTGTCACCATGGAAGCACATACTTCGGTTTGGAAAGAAGGGTAAGCTTAGTCCGCGATTCATTGGTCCTTATGAAATTTTGAAAAGAATTGGATCAGTAACTTATTAGTTGACTCTGCCTAAAGAATTGGCTAGACTACATGATGTGTTTCATGTTTCGATGCTAAGAAGATATCGGTCTGATGGTTCATATAAGATTCCTTTGCAGGAAATTCAAGTGCAACCGGATTTGTCTTATGAAGAAGGGTTAGTTTCGATATTAGCCGGAGAAGTTAAACAGCTCAGGAACAAGTCATTGCCTTTGGTAAAAGTACTCTGGCAACATCATGAACTTGAGGAAGCAACGTAGGAACAAAAGAAACCATGAAAGCTTAGTATCCGCAACTATTCAGATCAGGTATGAATTTTAAGGACAAAATTTCTTAAGGAGGGAAGAAATGTAACACCCCATACTAGGGGTTAGAATATTAAAGAAATTCAGTACATTTTATGCTTTGCATATTTGAATATTTGCTTATTTATATATAAGCATTTTGGACACATACAATTTTTATGCATACATTCATGACATTCCGGGTGTAATTGGTTTTAGAATTTTGATTAAGGTGAGAATTTAGGTTTATTGGTGATGGAAATTTATTTGGAAATTATTAGTAATATTTTGGAAAATATCTGGGAATTTTAGGAATTTTGGGATATTAGGAAAAAAAAAAGGCCAATGGCTTAATGACATGTAGCACTCTTTGTGGATGACAAATGGCTCACTTGCAATGGGGCCATATGTCAAGGTATTAATTAAACACGCAAGCATGTGTTTTGAAAGACAAGTTGCTGTAGCTCTTTGTTGTTCTCCATCTTTTTCTTGGTTCTGCATTCTACACTGAAACTCTATTCTTCACTGTCAAAGTTGGGATTTTTCTGAAGAAACAAGTAAGTTGTATTATAGTTTCTGGGTGTTTTGCAAATGTATTGATGTTGTTGTAGTACTGGAATTGAGTACATGCAAGAGAAGTTTCAGTAATATAACTTCGGTAATGCCTAGGATGCTTTATATAAACTTGGTATGAATTCGAAAATATGCAGATTATGTAATGAAGGTTAGGGGAATGGAAGTTCATTGTGATGTGATTAAGTACATAAAAATGTGGTAAAGAACAGTGTGGCTATAGGTTCTGCATTGGTTGTAGATTAAAAATAGTCACGGTAGTAAGAATGGAAAATACGCAGTAGTGAGAGAAAGCTTGTGTAAGGAATTGGTTTTTCGTGTTCAAATATAGATTTGTCTTGTTTGAGTTGTGATGAGCTGGAATGGAAGTAGAGGAAGTTTAAGTGTGATATGTGCTCATTGAATAAGATTGAAGTGTAAAATCTGGGAAGTTTGAAGATGACGAACTTAAAAGATTTCTTCTCTATGAAAGTTCGCCGCGGCCAACTCTTTTTGGTTCACCATGGCCAACTTGAAGTATTTGAGTTCTATGAAAGTTCGCCGCGGCCAACTTTTGGCTCGTCGAGGCGAAGTTTCTTGATAGCTTAAATATACTTTGGTATTTTAGGCATGACTTTCTTTGTAGTTATCCAAATGGAGTGATTTTTAATTTGGAGTAACCTAGAGACATAAGGATACAAAGTTTCTGAAGAGATTAAATTCTAATTCTACCTCTAAGAATTTCCTAATTTGATTGGAATTTGAGATAAGAATTTTGGTGAAGCTCAAGAACAGCCTAAAATCTTTTGAGTATAACTTTCAGTATACTAAACTAAATTGGACGAACTTAGTATCATTGGAAACCTAAGGCAAAGAGGAACAAATTTCTAAAAGGAATTATTACCTAATTACCTCAAATACCTAATGAGAATAATTGAGCAAGGTGGACCTGAAAGTTTAGTGTGAAATAAATCTGGATTGAGGTTTTGAGTATAGTTTCACATGATCGATAATGTGATAAGATTAGGGATAAAAAAACCTAGATTTTTGACATGAACATGCATCATACATATTCAATATACATGAGTGTGCATAATTGAATTCATAATTGTGCACAATAGTAATATATGTTTGTGTTGAATGTTTTAGAGGAACCCTTAGAGCGACTGATTCTAGATATTGTCAGAATTTCGAGGCAATAAACAATAAGGAAGCTTTTGTAAGTAATTTAGACGGTAAATTTTGTAAGCAAGTTTTGATGGTTTTGCTTTGACTATTTTGTTTGCTATTGATTTGGAATATCGAATGATTTGCAAAGCTGTAAGTATATGATATGCTTGAATACATGGTATGAAACATTGATTGTCATGTAAATTGAATTCCAGACATTTCTATTTTCAAATATGTTAAGTCCTAGTTGTGGGTAAATAGGCATGTTTAGAAGGGTCTGCAATTGCTTCTGTGACACTTCGGTGTCTTCTGTTATTGACACTTCGGTGTCTTCTGTTATCGACACTTCGGTGTCTTATGTTAGTGATACTTCGGTGTCAAGACTTCGGTCTCTTCTGTATAAGTCCCGTTACCCGCTTCTGTAAATGGATTTAGCAGTCTTCCGATTTTTTTCTCTGATGTTTGTTTGATTTGTTATAAGCTAAATTATGTTCTGATTCTGAAGGTTTATACCTTTTGTGTGATGTAATTCTGATAACCATAATATATGTTCTGAAATGCAATAAATTTGATTTACTGTTTAAGAATTCTTTTTAAGTGAATTAGTTATTACTCACTAAATTATATGCTTAGCACGGTGGATTTGCCCCGTGTAGGTTCAGAGAGAAGGACGTAGGGACTGGGACAAGTCAACCGCAATGGCTAAAGGAGTCTGAAATTTGTTTTGTTTAAAATGTATTTTGAGTTTTTTTTGGACTTGTTTATGATGTATGTGACTCCTGAATTTTGTTTCAAGGCTTGTAATAGCCTTAATTCAGGCTGGTTCGGGTTTGGAACAAGTTGTATTTATGCTCAATGTATTATGATGTATGTTTTCTCCGAATTGCTTCTACTTTGAGCTATTGAGAATGCATGATGAAAGTTTCGTATGTTTTGGTTTTGTCTCGGTTCTGTATGCATGTATGTTATGTTGTCTGCATGGTGCCCCTGTATCTTCCCAGGGGGTATTAGGGCATCACACTTTATGTATCTCTAACCAACAACCGATTTTCTTAAAAGATTAAACATTAAGCAAACCTATTGCTTTATTTGTAACTAGCTTAGCACATTTATTCTTAATATATTATCTAGAAAAAAGTGTTAGTAAGGTAGTCCATTTGCTCCTAATAATGTAAGGAATGAAGGATCTTATATGTATAATAAAGTTAAAGGTAACACTTGCTTTTCCTAAAGATTGATTAAATAAATCAATGGACCCCTCCTTTAGATATCAATGATAACATCCTTAAGATATCCATAAGTGAACATATTTTACTGATTTTTTAAAAACAAAATTTTCATTGTAAAAGAATTTTTTGTTATTGTTCTATATTTAATCGACGCAATTTTTAATTTTTGTTTCACGAGTGACTTGTGAGCTAAAAGGAATTTTATATAAAATTTCATTGCCTACTTCTTTAGTAATTTAAGATGGTTATCCCTCATATTATCACTGACCTTGCACTAATTCATATTCAATATGTCCTAGTATTTACCATTTTTTTAGTGTTACTTATAAAAGTGTTATTAAGCACCTTATATATTTAATTTGATGGCTTTTAATCTCATTATACATTTATAACAATCAAATTTATGAACACTAATATTAATATTTTGAGACATTTCGTCTTCAAACCCTAACTATCTCACTAAATAATTAGTGAATCTAAATAGTAATTTAAGATCACTTTTAGAAAGTTTTAAGAAAATATTAATGGGATTATGGTCCAAATAGAGAAGGTTACTAAATAAAACCTAAGAATGCAAAGAATTGTTCAACCATTGGGAGTTGGCCATAGCTCTGTTAAGTTTACTCTTAAGGAAGCTATAACCTTTTTAATTGTTATTCCATATAAACTAATGTCTCTTAGGGAAAGTCAAATAACCCTTACTACAACAGAGATGCAGTTGTTTAAGTCTGTGTTAATGGGTTTTTAACATATTAAACTTCCTTTTGATTTATATGAAAGTAGTATACAGTTGAGGTCACCCAAAACTAACTAAGGAATAGTGATAAGTGAATTAAAATTGACAATGCCAATCCAAAGGAGTTTCCTCATTAAAGAGTCATTAGAATCATACATGTATACAACATGCACTTTGATTAAAAAAAGGAAAGGAAAATTAAGCCTAGGTGGATGAATAGATATGATAGATGGGAATGGATAACCAAAACTTTAATAGGAATATAAATCACTAAAATTTTTCCATTATTGTGAGATTAGTGGTTGCTTGCATTAATCTAGTTCTTGTAAGAAAAAAAGGGAGGCTTTCACATAATCTGCGATCTTTTATTTTAGTTTCCACTAAAATAGAAATCTCTGATCACTTATTACTTAGAGGGGCTATATAAAAGCTTCACATTCTACGTAGTGATCGAAATTAAGTGTTAGTTATAGAGGAGTAGTTTTTCACTTTTTTTAGATTTCCCATTATATTTATTTGTAGCTAATATCAAGGCAGAAGCATTACTGTTCATATTCTCCAATTTAAGCTCATTAGTTAAAGCAATTAATTGATTTGAAATTTGTCTTTGATTTTTGATCATTTTTAATCTCTAAAGTGATAGTTGAAGCTATTTATAAGGAACTATGCACTGTTAAAGTTACATTTGTACTTTATAATTGGGTATCTGCGTTCCACGGTGTTGACTTTAAGAAAGTTCATTAACTCATCATATTATTTGGTCTTGAAAGTTCATTAACTCATCATTAAATAATTGGGTATCCAATTCTTTAATTTGCTATTTTTTAAGGTTTCCATTACTTATTGAAGTTTAATATATCTTCATATATTGTAACTCCTTTTCCAATTGACTTTAATACATACCACCGATCCCTTTCAACAATGTTGTATTTTTCTAAGAAAATTGATCTTCCAATAGCACTAAATAAGTAGCTTAATTCATTTATAGATCAATACTTTAAGGGAATATTATGAAAACTACGGAGAATTTTGGGTGATTATCAAAAAAGAAATCCACTAAAGTAGGGACCATTGAGGACCTATATTTGAGGGCTTCCATTAATGGCAAAATATTGGGATCACAATCACTCAAAGAAGGAGGCACATATCTAAGTGCCTAAAAATAAGAAGAATCTCACAATATCTTATACCAGGACTGCTTTGGAAGTAAGGGGAGAGAACGATGTTGAAGGATTCAGAAGAGAATAAGTGAGAGAAGTTCAAAAACTGACAAGCTGGGGATTAAAACAAGGTATAATAGAAGAAATTGACAAAGTAAGGAGTACAAAGGGAAAATAGGAGGGAGGGGGAGGACTAGCTAAGAGATAAACACTTAGAGATAGATCAATTAAAAATAAAGACATAATGAGGAGGAGGCTAAGGATAAGTTACATTGGAGGACCGATAAAAAGTCTTCAATGAAATGTAGGAAAAAAAAAGGCTTAAAACATAATTAAAGGAAAAGAAATCAATAAAAAGTTGCTCAAATGAGTTTCCTAAAGAGAGTCTAAATAAATATGTATATATGGACTATTTTTATATTTATTGATTTTTTTATATTTTTATAAGAGTGCTTTCTTACATTATATGGGCATCTTTAACTTCCATTTACATGTATTACATATCCATATTTCCCTTTTGAATGAATATTAATGGTACAATATTTTTCTTTAGTCTAAATAGAATACTCATAGGAAATAATAGAATGTTATAAATTAGTTTTTCCTTCTCTTTCTTTATTTCGAGTTCTAAATTATCGAAGATAGAGCATTTGTTGTTTTCTTTGTACTTAGAAAAGTATTTTTCTTTCTTTAGTTTTTTTGAATCAATATATTTATCTCACTTTAAACATTTATATTAGGAGTTTTCTATTTAGTACATAATTGTTTTTTATTGACCTATATTGTCTTTAAATTTATTATTAAGCTAGGGTAACACAATCTATATCTGAAGGCACAGAGGAGTTTTATAACATAAAAATGATAATTGGAAAGGACGAAGTGGAGTATGTTAACTTCAATTTTCAATTGCATCAAGAAATGTTATAATTACATATTTACTTCTACATTTTCACAATTAACTTAACTCATAATTACAATAGATTTTGTTTCCTCTAATTATGCACCACAATTAATTAAAAATTGCATGTAAATTAGACATGTTCATATTAAAGGTGTATGCTAAAAAGTTATCTAATATATTTTTTGGAAGCTAATTATGTCTAATATTTGACAAAAGCTTATAAACTAAATACTGAAATTATTTAAAATTTAGTACCATAAATTTCAAAACTCTTAGATTTGTATGATTACAAGTAACATAATTTTATAATTTATCAACCCTCTCATATTCATATATACATAGCAAGGACCAAAAAAAACTTCATAGAAGTAATATAAGATAATATAGTTGTAACTCTTTTATATATGAATTAGTATAACAAATTTTTTTGACATAATTCAAAACTTTTGAGCATAAGGAAGATGCTTAATTTACCAAATATTTATTTTATTAATAAAATAGACAATCTTTTATGTTATAGATTTATGTTCATATACAACAACAGTCTTAGACTGCTAGAAAAATTTCTCACTACATAAAACACACATGTTACAATATAGACTTTAATCAATACAATAACTTATTTAATATCAATGAAAAATATATCAAGAGAATATAAAAATAACAATGAGGAGAAGGAAATGATAGTCTAAGAGGAAGCTTTTTTTATTATTTTGAGATTGTTTGGCCTCCTTATATGACTCAAATTATTAGCAGTATCTACCCTACAATCAAAAGGAGTTTGTACAGATAAAGCATTGCCTTGTTTCATAAAAATGTATTTAAAGTAGAAAAATAATAATATAGAAAAATAGGGAGAGAACTTTCTTTAGAAGTTTGATGTTGTAAAGGATGGATATGCACCTATCAATAGTGGTTATATTATGACCACTTTTAAAACTTTTGTAAATATAGTTACATCATTATTATTAAATATAGCACATGATTTTAATAATCAAATACATAAAAAAGAAGGTCAAAGATTAATATATAGCTCTCAAAATTAAAAAGGAGTAAAAGATAATTTTAATATAAATTAATTTGAAATGTTCAAACCTAAGCCCACTACGAAAAAAAGTGCTTTAGGCAACAAACACAAGCGTAGTCATAAGTATAATTTTCGTTGTCTTCTTATTAAGGCAACATAATTCATATCGTTACAAAAAGTGGCGTTGCCATAAATATAAGGCAATATAACTTTTTGATTAGACAACAAAATAAAAAATGTTGCTTTAAGTTTTGACTAATGCAACACATTAGTTTCAAACTATAGCAATAATGTTAAATAGATATTGCAATACTTTAAGTCTTTTTAGGCAACAATGTTAAATAGATAAAGCAACAAAGTTAATTTTTTAGGTAACAATTTGTAACAATAAAAGCAACAATTTATTCTTTCATTACCAATAATATTTAACATAAAAGTAAACTCTTGTCATTATGTTGGCAATATCCATATATAAATTTAAAGCAATATATAGATATTAATGTGCATCTTAATTGCGTACGTATTATCAAATGTAAATAACAAAAAAAATGCATATATATATATATATATATATATAGTTTATAAAGACTTGAAAAATTCAACTTTTAACATATTCAAAATATAAAAGCAAATTACATGTGCTTTTATTGTTACGAAATAAAATGTGAATTATACAATCCTTAACAATTGCAAGGAAAATTACATATCCTTCAACAACTCTTCATCATTTATAGAATTTGAAATCAGTTTCATGCTTCTTCACATTGGCTCTATAACCTTTCTTAAAGTCCTTTGGAAGTATGGCATACCTATTCTTTCATACTGCATGCATTCCAACTTCTAGACAGATAACTGCAATCTGAGTAGATATCTAGTTAAAATGAGGAGCAAAACAAAACATCATCAAAAGGCAAAGTATGCATTTCATACTTGTATGAAAACTATTAAAATATAATAAGCATTTGAAATACATAAAACAATAGCATGTCATCAATCTTATTTTTGTTAAATAAATGGAAATGTTTGCCTTACATCCCTTTGAACTGATTCACAAATGCCAATAGTCTTTTTTCAATCTACTTCATCAAGTTTCTTGCTAATTGGACTCACCAAATGCAGCTTGAAATAAAATTTCACATCAAACTTCACAAAGATACTCAACTCATTCTATTAGAGAGATTACTTTCATGGAACTTAACATAAGTAAATTTGTAACAATTTTTACCTCAGAAAGATGAATAATAATATCTTCATCATTTTCACCTTAAGAGGCTACCCTACCTTTACTTCAACACCTAGTCAAATTGGGTAAAGCTTAATCTAACTAGGTAAAAATTATCTTTATAGAATTTTTTAAATCCTCCAAATTTTTCAAAAAGCTTTTGTGATCCACATACCTTGTTGGCCCCTGACTTTTTTTAATAAATAAACATGATTAAATTAGTTTTGGGGTCTCACTAGATTAATATATATTGGAATTAATAAGCTTACTAATGTGGGTAAGATAATATGACGTAGGTTAAGGGAATTGAAGTATTAAAGTAGTAAGAGTGTGTAAGGGCAAATTTGGTAAGTCTCATAAGTTTAGAAACCATAAGGCTTTTAAATGAAGGGCAAAATGGACACTATGCAATTATTAAGGGTATAAAAGGAGAAGATAAAGGTTAGGCTTGAGTTAGAAGAAGCCAAAAACGTGATTAGATAGAGAGAGAAGAGAGATTTTGGTGGTTAAGAGGAAAGAAGAGAGTTGAGCTAAGGTTTCATCTTTTCTAAGCCTCCTAAAGAGAATTTGAGATTGTTTAAGAAGGGAAAAAGGTAGAGAAAAATAAGAGCTTTCTTTTGAACCAAACATCTCTTAATTTGGTAAAGATTTAAGGTAAGAACATTTTAAATGTCTTGGATTTTTAGAAGGGTTTTGGTTTATGAAACTTGGGAAAAGCATGGGTTTAGGTACTCTAGGACCAATTTTAGTAAACGTACTGTGTGGGTTTTCAATTTTGCAACCCTTTTGAACTCGTGATTTTTGCCTATGAAAGGGAATCAAGAAAGACAAGAGAAGCAAGAGGAGAGGCACATTTGAACAAGTTATAGTCAAAGAATTCAAGGTGGGCTATTTTTTTATAATTAAGTAATGAGCCATAAATGCCTCTTTCAAGAAAGGAAATAAATGATTTTCAACTACTTAAAAAATGTGCATTTATTACTCTTTGAATATTTTGAGATTTTGTTGCATATTTTACATATGAATTATATTTGATACTTGAAAATAATTTTTGAAAGGATATCAAGCTTAAGAAATCAAGTTTCCGAAATGTGTCTTTTGGGCAATATGTTTTACAAGTCTTGAAATACATGTTATGTATTATGGTGGTCCCCTAAGTTAAGTTAAGTGCACTTTGACAAAAAGACTTCTCTCGCCTGCCCGTTAGTGGCATGGAGCTCCTTCATAGACTACCATAAGTTCACGGCTACACAAGACCATTATGTGAAAATGCGTAATACGTTTTGTTTTGGATCGACCCAAACCATTTTGATATGCTTATGTGCTCAAGATAAATTGACAAAAGTGATGCATACATAATTTTGCAATAACGTGAATTTCTACATTAGAAATGACTTCTTAAATGGTTTTGCTTGTTACCAATTATAAAATTATTACCTATGGCCTTTAAGCTCACCCCCCATTCTACTCCCATATCCAGGTGATGAGCAAGATATCGAGTAGTCAATGGTCAAGGCATCACTCCAATTTTTGTTTACCTTGTATTTGAAGCAAATTTTGTAAAGCAAGGCTTTAGTTGCATCTTAAGCAAATCTTGGTTAATATATCTTCTGTATTTTGGAACTTTAAAATATTAATGTATTTGCAGCTTGAAATGCCCACTAAAGCTTTGTAAAACTCTTATCTTTTGATGCAAATGGAATATAATTACATTGTGATCAAGACTCTCTCTTAAGTTTGTTCATTGCATTTTTAAGTTTTCATAAGGAAAAAGTTAATGTTCGGACTTCAGGGGAAGGTTTAGATTAATCTAGGCTACTTTAGGTAAATGTGCCTTCTAGAAAGTTGTAGGTCTTTCCTTTAATTTTCCAACAATATATATAGTATAGAATTTTTGGACATTTGGGTTGAAATTTATGGTCCTTAGAAGGGGAGATGTTTAGGAGTATAGAGATGTATCGTCTATAAAGATGCATCATTTGTAAAGATATATCGTCTATAAAGACGTATCATCTGTGATGATGCCACATCGTCTGTGATGATGTCATTACGTCTGTAAGGAAGTATCGTCTGTAAAGATGTATCATCTATAAAGACGTATCGTCTGTGATGATGTCATATTGTCTGTGATGACGGCATATCATTTATAGGGTATATCGTTTGTAAAGACGTATTGTTTTAAGAGTTGCATCGTCTTATGTTGACTTTGCTTTGTCTTAAGTTAACTTCGCTTCGTCTTAAGAATTGCATCGTCTTAAGTTGACTTTTCTTCGTCTTAAGTTGACTCTGCTTTGTCTTAAGAGTTGCATCATCTTAAGTTGACTTTGCTTCGTCTTAAGTTGATTATGCTTCATCTGTCTTTTCACTTTGTTTGTCATTTTAGCTTCTTTTGCTTTCTGCCTATATGACCTAAACGTCCTAAGATGGTATTAATCTGATATCCTAAATTATAGTTATGCTAATTACCCCAAGATAGGTACAATATGATTTAGGTCAAAACCCTGTTTGATTCTTTCAGCCATAACTTTGTTATGGGATCTCCAAATGAGATGACTCTTGTCTCTAAATAAACAAGAGACATAGAGCCCCAAATGTTCTAAACAAGTCAGATTTGAAACTTCGGATTGAGGTTTCCCAAAGGTCTGTCCTGAAATAGGAGAAGGGAGTTGTTTTGATGTTTATCCTGGTGTGGGCTAGCCACTCATATGGGATGGTGACTAAAGAGGGTTCCTTGAAATAACCCTATAGGGCAATATGCTCACACTTTATAACTTCGAATATTAGGCTTCGAAATCGGAGTCCAACATTTTATGGTATCAGAGTGCCTCGGTTTAGGTCCAGGTGTAGGACTAGGTCTAAGAGTAGCTTAGGCATAAAATGGGTAGTTTAAGGCATGAAAGGAATGTTCATTGTTTTAAATAAATGACTTGCATTATTTTAAATTGTTTCACTTAAATTGAAATTGTTTATATGATTTGAACTATTTTGGATACTTTGAAAATTTGTTTTTGCATGAACTAAGCGTTTTTTATGGTTTTAATATTCAAGGAGTGAAAATGTCGCCTTGAAGGAGAACTCGAGGAGCTATGACTCAATCTCGATCTCGCTCTCGCCAAGGGAGCACGGATGAATCCTATGTCTCGTAAGATGCAGAGACACATTCTGCTCCAAATCCTAAGTCACCTATTATGCAACAAGAAATGCCTCCACCGCTTCCACTGATGCCTCAAGGAAACCCCATGGATCTGCAGTTCTTCCAAGCTTTTGCTCAGGCTTTCGCTTATGTTATGAGCCAGGGGTCACAAGGGCCGACGCCAGCTCTAGTAGATAGGAGTGGACAGTATGACAAGCTCCACAAGTATGGAGCGATAGATTTCGATGGTACTACAAATTTGGAAGAGGCGAAAGCATGGTTGAAAAGGACCGAGAGAGTCCTGCTTTAGATGAAATGCTTCGATGAGGAGAAACTAGATTATGCTGTGAACTTGCTACAGGGGGATGCTCTTCATTGGTGCGAATCAGCCCCCCACAGTCATATTGTGCTTCCAGTGTTGTCATGGAGAGACTTTTTGGAAGTGTTCAGGAAGAATTGCCTCTCTAGAGTTTACATACAAGAGAAGGCTAAGGAGTTTCTGAATCTCACACAGAGGAACATGAGTGTGAGTGAGTATGAACTGAAGTTCACCCAGCTTTCTCGATATGCGGCCAACATTGTGGCGAATGAGGAGGACAAGTGCCACAAGTTTGAGGGAGGTCTCCATTTGGGGATTAAGGAGAAAGTGTTGATCTACAATTTCTGTGACTACCAGCAGCTGGTAGATGCTGCACTCTAGGCCAAAAAAATGGAGAATATAAAGAATGAAGTGAGCAGAAAGAGGAAGAATCAGAAGCAGTTTTCTAAGAAAGGGGTTAGTGCTCCAATGCCTGGGAGGGGTATGAAGAGTTTCCACACACATAGTGAGGTGAGGAATAGTGCCTCGGCTAGGAACAAGCAATCAAAGGCAACTTCAGTGCAAATCTCAACCATAGGGGGTAATAACAGAGAGAGGAGCAGGAACATGAACTCCCAATGTGAGCAATGTGGAAAGCTTCACAGGGGAAAGTGCTTCAAGTTACTTGGAGCATGTTTCTGATGTGGAGAGAAGGGACACATGATTAAGGATTGTCTCCAAGTAACAAGGCAAGAGAGGTCACAGTTGCAAGCCCCAAGGAGAGCAGAAACAGGGAGAACCAGACCAGTCATCGAGGTGGGCAGTTCTGGGGCTACAAAAAAGACTATTCCTCCAGGAAGGCCTAGGGGACAGGCTCAAGCAAGGGTGTTCACCATGAATGGAGAGGAAGCTATAGCTGCACCTGAAGTTATTACTAGTATGGCTCAGTTATTTAGTTCTGAAGTATATGATTTAATTGATTGTGGCTTCACAAACTCATTTGTTTCTACTAACATGTCATTACATGGTGTGAATTCAGTGCCTTTGGATAGTCCGTTGATTGTTAGTACTCCTTTAGAGAGGAAGGTGATAATAAGTCAAGTATATAGAGTTTGTGAACTGATTATTGAGGGTGTTAGATTGGTAGTAGACTTATTGCCTGTAGCGCTCCCTTACCGTAGAGTATACACCGGGACGCCCGTAGGTCGTACCGATGCATATTCTACGATGAGGGTGCACTACGATTCAATCATTCTATAAACCTCATGGCATCAATATAATAAAGCAGTAATATCGAATTCACTAAATTTTTGAAACCAAAAGATACTTCTCATTCATTTCTTAACACCATAAATACATGATTCAGTCATAGATACATCCTGTACAATCCAAAAGAGACTACAATAACTCCTATCTAGGTCATCCCCAAAAGATCCCCAGCTGACCAACCTGTGAGCCATGCGTCTCTCGCCAGTACTCAC
>JANIJH010377707.1:0-18597 GCA_024520975.1 Erythroxylum areolatum
CTGAGTTTTGAACGGAAATTGAGTTCGGTAGCGTACTATTTTCGTGTGGCGCGGACTCGGATATCACCCATGATATCAGGTTCAGGTCCTGTGGGAGTGGGGTGCTACAGCGAACACCTTTTCCTGAGCTTGAGCCTGAGCCTGACCCCTTGGCCATCCTGGAGGAACAACCTTCCTTGCAGCCCCAGAACTACCTACCTCAGTTACTGGCCTAGTTCCTCTTGTTTCTACTCTCCTTGGGGCTTGCAACTGCGACCCCTCTTACCTTGTTGCTTGGGGACTATCCATGATCTTGTGTCCCTTCTCTCCGTATCGGAAACATGCTCCAAGTAACTTAAAGCACTCTCCTTTGTGAAGTTTCCCACAATGCTCACATTAGGGGTTTGTGTATCTACTCCTCCCTGTCCTTCCAGTGCCTCCCACATTTGAGGCTTACCCTGAAACTGCCCTTACTTGCTTGTTCTTAGAAGGGCCACTACTTCCCACTTCACTCTATGTGTGGTGACTCGTTGTACTCCTCTCAGGCATTGGAGCACTCATTCCCTTCCTAGAAGATTGCTCCCGGTTCTTCCTCTTCCCGCTCACTTCATTCTTTATATTCTCCAGTTTCTCATCCTGGAGTGTAGCATCTACTAGTTGTTAGTAGTCACAGAAATTGTGGATCAGGACTTTCCCCTTAATCCCCAAATGGAGTTCTCCCTCAAACTTGCGGTACTTATCCTCCTCATTAGCAACAATATTGGCTGCATACCATGACAGATGGGTGAACTTCAGCTTATATTCACTCACACTCATGTCCCTGTGTGTGAGATTTAGGAACTCCTTGGCCTTCTCTTAGATATATATCCTCAAGAAGTAGTTCCTCCTTAAAGCTTCCACAAAGTATCTCCATGTCAGTACTGGTGGTATGACCTAACTGTGGGGCACTGACTCCCACCATTGAAAAGCATCCCCCTGTAGGAAGCTCACCGCATAATCTAGTTTCTCTTCATCAGAGCACTTCATCTAAATCAGGACTCTCTCTATCCTCTTCATCCATGCTTTAGCCTCTTAGGGATTTGTAGTCTCGTTGAAATCTACAGCTCCATACTTGCAAAGCTTATCATACTGTCCAGTCCTCTCCACTGGAGCTTGCATTGGAACTTGAGACCCTTGGCCCATGGCATATGAGAAAGCCTAAGCAAAGGCTTGAAAGAACTACGGATCCATGGGCTTTGCTTGAGGCATCGGAGGAGGCGGTGGAGGCACTTCCTGTTGCATACTAGGTGCCTTAGAATCTGGAGCAGAATGTATCCCCGCATCTTGTGGGATATAGGATTCATCCATTCTCCATTGGTGAGATCCAGATCGAGTCAGAGCTCCTCAAGTTCTTTTTCAAGGCAGCATAATCACTCCTTCAATCTACAACCATTGAAAATCTCTAGTTCATGCAAACCAGTTTCAGATCATGTACAACAATTCAAAACATTGCAAGTTGTTCATTTAAAATACTTCATGTTCATTTCGTGTCCCAAATTACCCATTTCATTCCTAGGATACTCCTAAACCTAGCCAGACACCTAGACCTAAACCTAGGCGCTCTGATACCATAGCTGTTGGACCCCACTTCCAGAGCCCATCATCAAAGTTATGAGAATGTGAGCCTAATACCCTGTAGTTTTCGAAGCCTAACAATCTGGAGTCATAAAGAGTGAGCGGGCTTCCTTGTGCGGTTATTTCAGTGACTCCTCATTTGCCATTGTCCCATAAGGGTAGTGTGCCTACACCAGTTAAACACCAAATCACAATTTGACTTCGTCAAAACAATTATAGCTCTCTGCTTCTTGTTTATTTTGAAATAAGAACCACCTCATTCGGAGCTCTATAGCTCTAGATATGCCTAAAATCTAAGTACGTTCATAACCTAGTTATGCTCTTCCAACCAATCCCTCATAATTCTTTACATCAATATTTTTTGAATCTTCATCAAAAGTTATCAATTTTTAAGGAGAGGTAGAAAAATGTATTAGGAGTTTATTCCTTCAAGAATCACTTCATTTGTAGGTCAAGTGATGTAGTTATGGCCAAAAGATTTGAGTATGTTTAAGTCCTCAATCATATTGTACCTCTCTTGGGAGAATTGGCATAACTTTCTTTACAAACCTCAGATTGGGGTCTTTATTAGACAGTGTCAAATAGAACTTCTAGATCTACAAATTTTGTGAAGATTCCAAAGTGAAATTAGATCGTCTACATGGTCAAAAATGTGACTAGATGATAGGATCAGATGAATAATGCACCAGACGAAATGACGTCTTCACCAGACAACATGACGTCACCAGACAATACGTCATCACCAGATGAAATGTCCTCACCAGATGAAGCGCCTTCACCAGAAGTGTCCTCACCAGACTATATGTCCTTGTCAAACAAAGCGTCCTTATCAGACAATACATCCTTACTAAACGAAGCGTCCTCACCAGACGATATGTCCTCACCAGACGATACATCCTTATCAGATGAAGCATTCTCACCAGACGATACGTCCTCACCAGATGAAGCGTCCTTACTAGATGATACGTCATCACCAAATGATACGTCCTTCCTAGACGATATGTCATCACCAGATGACACGTCATCATTAGATGATACGTCCTCATCAAACGATACGTCCTATACTCCTAAACATCTCCACTTATAAGGACCCTAACTTTTCACTCCAATATCCAAAAATTTCATACTTTATAGTATTAGAAAGCTAGAAAGACAAACTACAACTTCCATGAACACAACTTGTCAAATTCATCCTAGATCAATTCAGATTTTGCCCTAAGGTCAGAACATGAATTTTTCCCTTATGGAAGACTTGAAGTTTTGCACTATGCAAACTTGAAATGTTCTCAACATAACCATGTAGCTACCCAAAATGATTTCATTAAACCCTCAAATCTCAACTCATTTGTCTCATCATCTTCAACTACATTTGATTAGTTATAATTCCTATCCTCCTTTCCAATATATCTCGTTTATGCATACATATATATATATATCAACAATTTATGCTCCAAAATAATCAACTCAAGTTGATTGCTTCTTCACGCATATCTAATTTCAATTCACTTCAGCCATGCATCATTCACACTTCATTAACATCAAAAGAATAAAGTTTTTACAACACTTTAGTGGGCATTTCGAGCCACCTTACATCATAGTCCAAAAATACCAACTTTAAAAGAACAATAATTTCTCAAAATGCGACTAAAGCCTTGTTTTATATGATCTAACTTGAAAAGAACCAAAATATGCAAATTGGAGTGATGCCTTGACTCTCTACTCAATCACTCGATATCTTGTTCATCGCCTATAGATGGAGAGGAATGAGGGTGAGCTTAAAGCTTGTAGGTAACAGTTTTATAACTGATAACAAGCAAAAACCCTTGAAAAACCCTCATGATTATAACAAATTTTCACGAAAATCCATACAACATAAATTTCTCAACTTGCATAAATCAAACAATCATCAAACTTTTCAACACATGTAAACACATAAACACAACATAATGGTTTGGGCAGATCCATAAACATGTCGCACTACACAATTCCATATAGTAGTCTTGTGTAATCTTAAACTTGAGGGAGCCCATAAAGGAGCTCCGTGCCACTAGCGGGCAAGCGGCAGAAGCCTTTAACTTAGTCAACATGCACGTGACATTCTTGAATGGACTACACCAAACACACATAACATGTAATTCATGAACTGAAAACCATTTGCCCAAATGGCACATTCTTGGAAACTTCTTTTTTCATGAACATAAGGTACTTCAAAAAACCGTTTCCAAAAATATGATTTCGTAAACATGTATCTTTTCAAAAGAATCATTTTTAAAGTCTTTTGACAAATCATCATAATTCACATATCAAACATATAGAAATTTCTCAAGCATTTAAAGACCAATAGAAGCACATTTACAAGTAGTTGGAAACATTTATTTCCTTCTCCTAAAAGAATCATTGATGGCTTAGTATTCAATTATAAAAATGTAACCCACCTTAGTCTCCTTGCTTGAAAACTTGGTCAAGTATGTCTCTCTTCTTGGTCCTCTTGCCTCTCTTGTCTCCCTTCAACATTAGCAAGAATCCCCATTTAAAAATGAACTCCAATTGGAAAACCCAAAGAATCCTATGCATGAAATTGATCCTATAATACTTATGCCCATGCATTTTCTAAGCTCTTTGAACCAAAACCCTTTTAAAAATCCGAAGCATTAAAATGTTCTTACCTTAAATCTTCACCCAAAGAAGAGATGTTTGGTTCCAAAGAAAGCTCTTGTCTTCCTCTATCTTTTTCCTTTCTTGCTCAACCTCAAAATCCCTCTTAAAGACTAAGAAAAATTGAAACCTAGATGACCTCTCTTCTTTTCTCTTCTCTCTCTCTTTTTTCGTGCTTCTCTCTCTTGTCTCTTTTCTCAATCACGTTTCTGGTTTCTTCCAAATGGAAGACAACAATCTTCTCTCCATTTATATCCTTCCTTCAATGCCTTAAAACTTTACAACTTAAGTGATGTTCCAATAATGCCCCTCATGCAATCTTACCACCCTAACACTTTAATTCTCTTAACCTATATCATATTATCTTACTCATATTAACATGCTAATTAATTCCAACACAAATTAATCTAACAAGACCCCAAAATTAATCTAATCATGCTTATTCATCAAGAAAAAAAATTCAGGGGCCAACATCAGCTCTACCTTTTTGAACTTCTTCAAAATCTCCCCATCTTGCTCCTCTTTCTTGGATTTAGCAAACTTGCTAGGAAAAGGACATAAAGTTTTAGTAAAATTTTTAACCATTAGAGATTTAGAATTTTCCTGAGTTCCCGCTTTCGTTTCTTTTGGAGGTACTTTAAGTTCTTTTTCAGATTCTTCATCATCACCAATAACAAGGCTCTTATATAGTGCCTCTATTTCTTTACAATAGTTTGAGAAGGAAGCTAATATGTGTTTAATTGTTAATATATTTAATCATTTACACTTAGCAATTAATAATATGAAAATGCTTAAGATACTCACTTTAATTCATATATGATTTTAGGTACAATTGGAAGCAAAGAAATTAAAGTGAGTCGAAAGCACTACATTTGGGTCATTTTTTGAAGATCAATACTCATTTTTCATGGGGTAAGAGAAAGGAAATTAAAAGACAAAAAAATGAAGACATGAAGAAAAGAACGTTACATAGATTATGGTGAGGAGCAAAGCATGAAATAGATGGATAAATGTTTAAGAAAATAGCAACGTGAAAACATTAGCACAAGCTTAAAATGACATGCAAGCAGCTGGATATAGGAGCACAATGACGTTAGAAAGTGGGAGTAGTCCAGCTAAAATGCAACACCAAATGAGGAAGCATAAACAATGACATCTGTCTAAGCAATGTCCAAAACATCAACGTGTGTGAAGAAAATGCATGCATGATAGACGGCAAAACAAAGGGTGGATGCAAGATTAAAATGCATGCAGAAACAAGAGTCTAAAACACATCCAACATGAAGTTAAACACAGACATATGGGGAGTGTTAAAGTGTGAATTAAAAATAGATAAAAGATGTGTGAATAAAAAGGACATAAGGGCAGCTGGTGAACTAGCACAAAACGACAACCAAAGGATGTAAACTAGGAGAAAATGACAGTCACAAAGAACATTGACAAAATGTTTTAAGGATGTGTTAAATGCTTGATGGAAACGCAGTCAATTTTTGTGTTTAATGAAAATGCAAATGATAGCAACATTACGGTAGGCAGAATAGAGACGAGAGGGCGTGAACAGTAGACTGGGACATAAAAACCCCAACCTTATTTGTCCCATCACGCTACAAGAGGGGGCAGCCATAGTGAGAGGTGTGACCCACAGAAGAAAATTGGTGACCTAGCACAGAGGAGTTCGTTACACCTTGAGAGTTGCATATGTGATAGGTCTACGTTTAACATAGTTTTCTGCATTAAACACAGACAAGGAGCATGTAGATACGGGAGCTTCGGTAGGGTCAGTTTTGGGCTAAAGCATTTTCTAGGAAGAGATTCATGAAGGGCTAGATGTCCTGACATCAATTCGGAGGTGACATCGATGTTGACAACTCGGGTTAAGTATTTTTTATTATTTTTTATTTCTTTCTCTTATTAGAAATTGATTGTGTTATCATATGTTAATTGATTTGGGTATTGCATATGGATAATCAAATTTTCATTATTATTTGGTTATTTGAGTATGACCCATTGAGTATTGTGAAAAGATTGTTTTAATGTATTCATTAAATCGTTAATTGCAAACCCATTGCTAGAATTTCGACATAATTTATAATTGTTATGTTGAATTTCATTGTAGCAACTAATGATTCATAATCATTAGGGATAATAAGACCTAGGTTAAATGACGCATCATATGTAGTTGTTACCTTGATTAATCTATTTTCCTAATTCATAATGCTACTGCCTAATTAAATATAGAGATCGTATCCTAGGTTATTCAGTAGTTAAGTTTAATTAACGATAGTATCTTGATTAAACAAAACCTAAGGGAAAACTCAAGTTAATTGTTAACTCATGATTAATAGTTGCTAGGAGAGGTTAAAGAACAACAAATTAATGAAATATGCTTAATTAGGGTGGAGGCCGAGATTGAACCAAAGAATCGGGTCCCTACCGAGTTCCCCAATTTTATCATTTTTTGCATATTTTCTTTAATTTGTTTTTATTAGTTAGTTTCAATTTATTTTCTTCTTTGAAAAACAAAAACCCCCTGTTAAACCTAAACACCAGTTAATTTCATTTCATAAACTTTACACACATTCTCTGTGGGATTGACCTATACTTACCACTGGTATAGTAGTTGGTCTAGTTATTTTATTTTGAATAGCGTAATGATGCGCTGTCAAAAGCTTACCTGAATTCTGATTCTCCAATTGGTTCATCGCAATAGCTATATGACTCAATTGATTCTCCAAATTATAAATGCTAGCTCTTGTTTGTTGTTGGAATTGTATGGCATTATTTTGGAGTTGAGGGGTATTATGAGTTAACATTTACATAATTTCTTAGTGAAGGTCCCGAACTTGATGTTGAGCTTGTCTTTAATATGATTGTTGATAGGAACCCTATTATGTCCTTGTTGCCTCTAGGTGTTGAATGGAGGATTCCTCCATTCTGAGTTCTGTGCATAAGAGTAGCTAGGATTCCTTTGTGGTTGACCTGGAAAGCTTCTAAAAGTGTTTACTTGTTCTGTAGATGTATCCTGTAAAGTTGGTTACATATTAGTGGGCTGTCTTGCTATTATGAAAATTCCACATACCTTGACTTGTTGAGCACCACTTACAGCCATTTGCCTAACCAAAGATGTCAACCTAGCTATTTGTTGCTCCAATGTAGCAAAACTAGCTTCATTAACCTTCAATAGGTAAGGGGTCCTCTCAAATACTGAATTGTTGGGAGTTAGTAGCCAAGTTGGAAGTTAGATTTCTAGCTTCAATAGGTGTCTTATCTAGCAATGCACCCCCGCTTACTGCATCTATCATACTTCTTTTTTGTGATAGAAGCCCCTCATAGAAATACTGGATTAAGAGCTACTTACTAATTTGATTATTCGGGCAGCTAGTACACAACCCCTTGAACCACTCCCAATACTCTTATAATGTTTCCCTATAATGTTGTTGAATTACCTAAATCTCTTTCCAAATATTCGTAGCTCGAGACATAAGAAAGTATTTTTCCAGAAAAAGTCTCTGCATCTTATTCCAAGTGTAATTGATCCGAAGGGCAAGTAATAAAGCCAATCCTTAGTAGTGTATCCCAACGAGAATGGAAATTCCCTTAACTTAATAGGCTCTTCTTGTACCTCGACTGGCTTCATGCTAGAACAGACCATGTGGAACTCCTTAAGATACTTGTGAGGATCTTCACCTGGTATACCACGAAAAGTAGGAAAAAGATGAATTAGGCCAGATTTAAGCTCAAAAGCAACATTAATAGTAGGAAAATCAATACAGAGTGGTTGATGATTAAAATTAGGGGCAGCCAACTATTTAAGAGTACGATCATTATTTTGCTCAGCCATGTTAAAAGCAATATTAGAAATGGAATCACTAGAAGAATCAGAAAGTAAATCTAAAGCTATTTGAATTCCTAGTGAAGAGTCAAGTTTCCCATAAGATGATGATGGATCCTCGGAACTTTATATAACTTATCTTCTCACTTTACGTAATTTCTTTCAAGTTCTGGATCAAATTTCAATTCCCCAATGTGAGAAGATCATGTCATGCACTGTAAATAACCAAACAAGAAAAGAAATTAACCACAAATAAAAATAAAATAAAACAAATAAATTCAAAAAAGAAAAGGAACTCAATTCTTGACAATGGTGTCAAATTTATCGCGCGTCTTAACGCTACAAAAATAACTAAACCTACAACTGTAGCAATGGCAAGTCTAGGTCGATTCCACGGAGATTAAATCCAGCTACTTTCCTAAATTATTTATCTAAGTAAAACATGGGGTTTTGGTTCAATGTAAATTAGAAGAAAAAGTAAATTTGCTCTATAAAAATAAATCAAATTAAACAGCAGCAAAGTGATAAAATTGATGAATCGATTGAAATCCAGTTCTTTGGTTTAATCTCAACCTAAGCACAATTTTCACATATGTCATTGAAATATCGTCTTCACCCTTTTCTTAAGACTATTGGTAGTGAATTAACAACAAGCTATGTTAATCTCAATTTTTACTTAGGTTCTAGCTAATCAATTAGAGCTCATTAATTAACCCTAACTATTGGGAAACCTAGAACAAATTCTTTAAGTTTATCTAGACAGCCACATTATAAGCAAAAAAAAAAGGATCAATCTAAGCAATAATCATATAAGCTTGGACTATTTAACTTATGCTCTGTTATCCCTAACGATTTAATATCGTTAGTTGTCACTTACAACCTTCATCACAATTATTACATATTACATTCAAATTCTAGCTATTGATTTGCATGAAAAAAGAATCAATAGGGCATTAAAACCATTCTCATACAATACCCAATCAATCAATACAAGATATCGTAAAAATTTTGAAAGAAGGAAAGAAAACGATACACAATAATAATATGCTTAATATGTTCCTTAGCCTTGATTGCACCCCCCATCGGTATTAGGAAAGTTAGCCTTTAAGCTCTCACTATCGGCCATCCTCTCCATCACCACTATCGATGTTAAAGAGCGATGAAAAACAAAAGAGAAAATGAGAGAAATGTATGTTTGGTTGGACCTGTCCCGAATGTCTTTTCTATAGTCACAACCTTTTCATTATCTAGTAAAATTTAGGTTTAAACTAAGGGACACCTGGTGATTAATAGGGACTCCTGTCTTTCTCACACCCGTGAGTTAATTTTCATAGGTGTGAGAAGATCTCATGGTCGTGAATGGCCTTCTCAAGCCTTTTAGAGACCTCTCACGGTCATGAGAGGTGTGAATTTTAATTTTTAGCCTTCTTCCTTTATTCACCAACTGAATCACCTTTCATTTCCTATTTCAAAGCTAGGTTAAAACAAAAGTCTGGGATAGGTGGCGTGGCCTAAAACCAAAACAAGCAAGATGCTTCATTGCTCTCCACTCTCTCAGTTATACCTTCTCCAAGTGCAGCACCATTAAACGTTCTCCAAGTGCAGCACCATTAAACGTTCTCATGCTTTATTTATTTTAAGTGCAACTGTCCACCACCTTAATTCACCATCTTGCATTGGTGTAAGAAATAACTAATGCCCATGCATCTACTTGCATAGTTGTGACATACACACTCACGGCTGTGCAACTTTTCCAGCACAGCCATAAGACATTTTAATGCTTCATTCTTCGTTTCTTTTCATTTTCTTGTTTTCTTTTTGCTCTACTCTTCTTCTTCTTTATATGTCTAGTATATGTCTCATCTTTTTTAGCATTTAATTGTCTTTTTTTGCTTTTAATCTTCTTCTTCTTACTCCAAGAAGACAAAGGATTGTGAATCTTCAAAAAATGGCTCAAATGTTGGGCTTTCGACTCACTTTAGTTCTTTCACTTCCAAATTGTACGTAAAATAAAATATAGGCTAAAGTGAGTATCCTAAGCATTTCTAAGGCATTAATCACTAAGTGTAGTATGTCAAATGAATCAACATTTGAACACATATCACTAAATACTTATATAAACTATATGTAGTTTTGAATGCATTTTTCTATTCATCCCCTTCTCTAATCATAATTTGATAGTAACCAGATTTTATATCAATTTTAGAGAATAAGCATGCACTATACAACTCATTAAGCATATTAGTTAATCTAAGAATGTGATGTATATACTTTATAGTAGTTTTTTTAATGGCATAATAGTCTAAACACATTTTATATGATCCATCCTTTTTTTTATACTAGTCAAATAAGAAAGAAACATGGGCTTAAGCTCTCTCTCATGTTGCCTTTCTCTAAGAGTTCTTTCATTTACTTTTGGATCTCTTTTGTCTCCTCCGAATTTATTATATATGTAGGTTGATTTGGAGTTTGAGCTCTAGAAATAAAGATGATTTAGTACTTAATCCTTTTTATAGGTAATAATAATAATAATAATACAACAACAATAATAACAACAATAAAAATAATAACAATAACTAAATAATAGTCCCACTATACGCTAGGTTTGGGAGGCCAGTAGTATGTAGCCTTACGCATAACTAGTAGAGAGATTTTATAGGTAATAATCCATATAGCATATTCTGTTGAAATAGATCATTAAATTCTTGTAAAAGAGATATAACACTACTAGAAAAGTAACATTAACATCAACATTATGAGAAAGAAAAGACTCTTTACAAATAAGAAAATGTATTTAGTGCTTGGCTAAGAATGTATCTCTCACATCTCCCACTCTTGCTACCAAACTTACTATGCTCCCTTTGTATTTATCTCTTATTTTTACTTTATCCAAGGTGTTTTATTTATCCCTAGGTATTTTCTATTATTCCTTTCCTTCTATCTCTCTTGCTTAGTCTCATAAATCTTTACTTTAAACATGCTTTGGTAATAATGGAGCAAAAGTGATTAGTTTGTAATTTATGGTAAAGGAATATCTTTTCCTATATCCATCGTGCATGGCTCTCTTATCAAATTACCAAGGATGTCCTAACAGAATATGTCTCACTTACATAAGAATCATATCACATTACAGTTCATTTCTGTACCTTCTAATTGAGAAAGAAACCAACACTTATGTTGCTTCCCCACCTTCTCACTCTCGTTCAACCATTATAGATTTTCCAATTTAGTGTATTTTATGGTTATTAGCCACAACATCTCCACTAACTTCATAATAACTACATTCATACAATTGTTCCCATCTTTGATCATACTAAAAATTTAATCCTCGATGGAACATCTTGTACGAAAAAGATTATCCCTATACTCATTCACATAATCCTCTCCTATATATATACATAATGCCCTCCTAGTAACCAACAACCTTCCCTCTTCGGATATTTTAATGCACTCATCATCACTAGCATCCTCTAAACTAGGTATATCATCATTTACCCCCTCTTCACTCTCTTACACATATTCTCCATCCTTTCTTAAGATCATCACTCTCTTTTGAGGATATTGTGAAGCTATATTCCATCTCTCCAGACATTTAAGCACATCTCAATTATTAGTTATTGAAAAGGAATTGGTCTCAACTTTCTCTTCACTTGAAACTTACACTTTTAGTGTAGTTGTTTCATATTTAGGATTTAGAGCTTTACTATCCTATTTACTTCATGGATACTCTACAATGAAGAATCTGTATTAAAAGTACTAAAATGGTTAATAATGCTCTTTTTAAGTTTTCTTTCTATTTTTATGGTCATGTGAATTACATCTTCCAACTCTACATAATGATGTAGCTCGACAATATTAGTAATTTTTAAATTTATTCCACAAATGAAACGAGTCATTATTACTTCTTGGTCTTCCTATATATTCACCCTAATCATGGAAAATTCCTTCCCTTATCGTCCTTGTTTACACCCTTAGAACCCTGAGTTAACATTTGAAGTCTTTAATAGACATTTATATAGTAGGAACTTAGTACAAAATGCTTCCTCATCACCAATTTCATATCCTCCCAAGACCTAATAGATGGTTTTTGGTTGCTTCTCCTACTGAGAATTTGTTGATCCCACAAATCCATAACATAATCACTAAACTTTGTGACTACAAGTTTAACTGTTTTTCTTGTAAAAATTTTAATATAATAAAGAAGAAGCTTTACATATGCTGCATTTGTTGAAAACAAAAGGAAGACAGCTGCATTTATTAAATTTGCGGCTGTCTCATATGGTGGAGTGCCTATATAAGGCACTCCCTGATTCATACAAAAACACACAAAAAACTTTTAGGAAAACCAGAGCAAAGCAACGCTCTGATGTTAGGAAATATTTTCTTAAAAGGTTGGTGAGTGATAAAATAGTGAGATTAGTATTTTTAGGTCGAGAAACACCTTATGAACCACTATTTTGGTTTTATCTCTATATACCTACTATTTGTAATAGTGGAAGAATTATTTTGAGTTTTGCCTGTGGACATAACCCAAAATTAAAGGTGAACCACGTTAAATATTTGTGTCTATTTTGCTTATTTTATCTTTCTTTTTCAAAAATATGTACTCACTGTGCCCAACAAGTGGTATCAGAGCTGTGTTTTTTTATTGAAGGTATTTTTTTTAAAGAAGCATTTCACAAGCAAGAAAAAATTACAAAGAATTTTTGGCATGATCCGTTCGAGAAGCAGATGTAAGACGGCAAGTTGATGAATAGTAATCTCTAGTTTTGTATTTGAAAGTTGAAAGGTGATGGCAATATAGATGTCCCTATAATATTTACTGGGTCCCGTGATACTATTCCATGGGGTGCGATGACATTATTCTGGTGAGCACTATTTATAAGTTACTATTTACCGAGTCCCATGGTGAAAATTTAGAAGATATCTTTTCTACCAAAATTTTGATGTCCTAATTCCATCTTTAAGATCAGTTTTCTCAAATTTGGTTTAATTTGGCAAATAGAGGTGAAGACGAGCAAAATGATCAATCTAAATGGTATTAACTACCGTATATGGCAAACCAAGATGAAGGATCTCTTGATGATTACAAAGACTCATTTGTCGCTATTTTCAACAACTAAGCCAGAGGAGATGACCAACGAAGATTGGGAGTTTGAACATAAACGAGCGTGTGGTTATATTTGACAGTTTGTCAATGATAATGTATATAATTACATTTGTAATGAGATTCATGCAAAAACGTTGTGGAATAAGCTAGACAAGTTGTATGCTTCAAAGACCAGCAACAACAAATTGTTTTATCTGAAAAAATTGACGCAGGTAAAATACCAAGAAGGTACTTTTGTAGTTGATCATTCAAACAATATGGAAGGGATGGTTGATCAGTTATTAAAGATGGGCATAAAATTTGATAGTGAGGTGATTGCTCTAATGGTGTTAGCTTCATTACCAAAATCTTGGGAGACTTTGAAGGTGTCTTTGACAAATATTACACCAAATGGCGTATTAAATGTGAAGTCTGTTAAAAGCAATATACTAAATGAAGAGATTAGATGTAAATCACAGTATGCATCCTCTTCATCATATTTAGATGTTCTACTTATAAAAAATAGAGGAAGGAGTCAATCCAGAGGTCCAAATTCCAAAGACAAGAGTAGAGGAAATTCAAACAGATATGCTAATGTGGAATGCCATTACTGTAAGAAGAAAGGCCACATCAAGAAATTTTGCCAAAAGTTGAAGAAGGAAAAAGGCAAAGATGTGAAGAAAGAAGAAAGTAGTGATGATGAACAAAGTAATATTGTTGATGTATTCAACCTTGTTATTGATAAAGAGATAGTCAGCCTGATGTCGCAAGAAACAAGTTGGATAGTTGACAGTGGAGCTACTATTCATGTTACATCTCACAAACAATTTTTCTCATCTTACACGCCTGGGAATTATGGCGTTGTTAAGATGGCAAATGGAAATATGTTAAACGTTGTTGGAAAAGGAGATGTTTCTTTAGAGACAACGAATGGTTCAAGATTGTTACTGAAAGATGTCATATACATTCCTGATATGCGTCTAAACTTGATTTCTGTAAACAGGCTAGATGATGAAGGTTTCCGAAATACTTTTGGAAACGGAAAATGGATAAGGGCTCCTTAGTAATGGCCAGAGGTCAGAAGCACTCAAGAATGTATATGATGCAAGCAAAGCTCTCTAATAATGTTGTCAATATAGTGGAGAAGGATAATACAGCTGATTTGTGGCATAAAAGACTAGGTCATAATGGTGAGAAAGGAATGACTTAGCTTGTAAAAAACAATATGCTATCTGGTCTGAACCAGATACATAAGAAGAAATGTGCAGATTATCTAGCAAGGAAACAAAATAAGGTTTCTTTCCAGAATTCTCCTCCATCTAGAATGAAGAATATTCTAGATCTAATTCACTCAGATTTGTGCAGAACATTGCCCAAGTCACTTGGTAACGCACAGTACTTTATGACTTTTATTGATGATCATTCTAGGAAAGCGTAGGCCTATACTCTGAAGATTAAAGATCAAGTGCTAGATGTGTTCAAACAATTTCATGCCTCAATTGAGAGACAAACTGGGAAGAAGTTGAAGTGCATCCAGATAGACAATGGCAGAGAGTACAGCGAATTATTTGATACTTACTGTAAAGAGCATGGTATTCGACATCAAATGACACCACTAAAAATACCACAATTGAATGGTGTGGCTAAAAGGATGAACAGGACTTTGATGAAAAGAGTCAGATGTCTACTTTTACATTCAAAGTTGCCTAAGGTGAAGCTTTACTTGTAGCTATACGTGCATTAAATCGTTCACCATGTGTTCCTCTCTAGTATGAAGTTCCAGAAAATATGTGGTTAGGAAAGGATGTTTCCTATGATCATTTGCAGGTCTTTAATTGCAAGGCCTTTGTCCATATTCCTAAAGATGAAAGGAAAAAGCTTGATGTCAAGACACGACAGTGTGTATTCATTGGCTATGGTCAAGATCAATTTGGCTATAGGTTTTATGATCCGGTGCAGAAAAGACTTATCAGGAGTCGTGATGCTATGTTTATTGAAGATCAAACTATTGAAGATATCAACAAGGCGGAGAAGGAAGTTCCAAGCTCCGATTATGACTCAACAAGCTTCCGATTGAATCCTCCAATAGTGGTGCCTAGACAAGTTGGAGATGAAGTGCAGAATGATCAGCTAAAAGCTAATAATGTAGATGCCACCAATAAAGTTGAACCAGAGGACGGTGATGGTGTTCACATTTAACCAGTAGCACCTAAAGACTCTCCAGTCCCATTAAGATCTAGTAGAAATAGACAACCATCTCCTAGATATCTAGTTGATCAGTATGTAATGCTAACTAAGGGAGAACCAGAAAGCTTTGATGAAGCCTTGAATGATGAACATAAGAAGAAATGGAAAGAATCCATGCAAGACGAGATGAAATCCTTGTATGAAAAATAAGACATCCAAGCTGGTGAAGTTGCCAAAAGGCAAAAGAGCATTGAAGAATAAAGGGGTGTTTAGGATCAAGCATAAAGAACACAACGACCATCCTCAATTCAAAGCAAGATTAGTGGTTAAAGGATTCAGCTAAAAGAAGGGTATTGACTTTGATGAGATATTTTCACCAGTGGTGAAAATGATATCCATACGTACAGTGCTAGGGCTAGTCACAAGTTTTAATTTGGAGGTTGAACAAATGGATGTCAAAACTGCTTTCCTATAAAGGGATTTAGAAGAAGAGATATACATGGAGAAGCCAGAGTGTTTCGTAAAAAAGGGAGAAAGAAAACTATGTTTATAGACTAAAGAAGTGTCTATATGGTCTAAAACAGGCACCAAGACAGTAGTGTAGGAAGTTCAAGTCTGTTATAAGGGAGGAAGGTTACAAGAAGACTACTTCATATCACTGTATATATGTGAAGAAATTCTCTGATGATGATTTCATTATTTTATTGCTCTATGTAAATGATATGTTGATTGTTGGTAAGAATGTTTATAGAATCAACAATCTGAAGAAAGCAGGTTCTTAGCATACAAATTATCAGAGACAAAAGTGCTAAGAAACTATGGTTGTCACAAGAGAAGTACATTGATAAAGTACTTCAGAAATTCTAATTGGAAAAAGCTAAAGTGGTTAGTTGTCCTCTTGCTAATCACTTTAAATTAAGTTTCAGAGAGTGCCCTTCTACAGATAAAAAGAAGGAAGAAATGTCCATAATTTCATATTCTTTAGCCGTTGGAAGTTTGATGTATGCCATGGTTTGTACACGACCAGATATTACTCACGCAATTGGAGTGTGAGTCGTTTCCTTTCAAATCCTGGAAAGGAACATTGGGTTGTAGTCAAGTGGATTCTCAGGTATCTTCAAGGGTCATCGAAAATATGCTTATGTTTTAGAAGAGCAGAACCTGTGTTAGCTAGTTATATAGATGCAAATATGGCCAGAGATGTTGACTTTAGAAATTTTATATCAAGTTACTTAATTACTTTTATAGGGAGAGTTGTGGCATGGCAGGCAAATTTACAGAAGTGTGTTGCACTTTCTACAACTAAAGCGGAGTTTATTGCAACAACAGAAGCCTGTAAAGAGTTGCTATGGATGAAGAAGTTCTTTAATGAACTTGGTATCAAGCAGGAATAATATCAGTTGTTTTATGACAGTCAAAGTGCTATTCACCTCGGTAAGAATGCCTCTTTTCACTCACGATCAAAACATATTGATGTGAGATATCACTGGATCAGAGATGTGATGGAGACGAAACAATTACAATTAGAGAAGATCTATACTGATGAAAATGGATCAGACTTGTTAACCAAGATTCTACCAAAAGGCAAGTTCGAGTACTTTCGATCAGTAGTAGGCATGATAGAGTCCTCTATTTAATCTAGAGGGGGAGATTTGTTGGATATGGGTCCCTTATATGAAGGGACATTATTTTCAACAATTACGACACTGATTTCGGTGCTGCATTTGTTGAAAACAAAAGGAAGACAGTTGCATTTGTTGAATTTGCAACTGTCTTATGTAGTGGAGTGCCTATATAAGGCACACCATGCTTTATATAAAAACACACAAAAAACTTCCAAGAAAACTATAGCAAAGCAACGCTCTGACATTAGGAAATATTTTCTTAAAGGGTTGGTGAGTGACAAAATAGTGAGGTTAGTATTTTTAGGTCAGGAAACATCTTGTGAGCCACTATTTTGGTTTTATCTCTGTATACCTATTTCTAATAGTGGAAGAATTATTCTAAGTTTTATCCGTGGACGTAACCCAAAATTAAGGGTGAACCACGTTAAATATTTTGTGTCCATTTTACTTATTTAATTTTTCTTTTTCAAAAATATATACTCGTTGTGCCCAACAGCTCCTACATTTGAATTTTCATTATGGGCTTGACTTCAGTCTCTTAAAGAAACAAATCCTTGCATATAGATTCATTATTAAGTCATTGGCAGTTTTTTTTTTACCTTCTTTGCTCTACTCTTTGTTAATAGTTCTCCAACATTTTCCAATATATCTTTAGTAACTTTCGACACTTGATTCCTATCGAACCTAATATATAAGTTATTATTACACCCATAAAGGGTATAATAGTCCTTAGACTCTTGAAATAACTACAAAGAATAATTATCTGAAGAATGCAATGTTATATATATGCATCTGTGTGTACGGATGCTTCTTCTTCTTTAATTAAGAAAGAGAGTACAAAAAAACCAAGTATATATATATGCATTTAAAGTTGGTGATAAAGTTCTTTAACTGGTGGAACTACAACAAGAAACCAAGTATATGCTTTTTGTTTATGATATGCATATATAAATATCATGTTTAACATAATCTATATGATTGTTTTTTATAATGATGTTTTTCTAACATTGGTATTAGAGCCATGGTTGTGTTTTTGTTTATATGCATGCTAACAAATATGTGTTAAACTTTGGCTATTGATTAAATATCTGTGAATAATTATATGAATCTATCATCAAGTTTTCCCTGTTATTAGAACTTAACTTCTTTTTTACAATTGTTTTTTTTATACACAAAAATTTGTTTTGATTTTCTTTCCTCTTGTTACTTCTCTCTCTAAACATCATCCATGAAACCACCATGACTTTTGAGTGTTTTCCAAATGGCCAATGTCATTGTTAGAGAATGCATGAAAAAAAAAGTGAAAATGCTTATACTGATTTGATAACATTTCATTCATCTGGAATTTGCAAAGAGTGGTTTTGGATTTTTTCTGCCAAGTTGTTTTTGTTGTTATAGTAACAAGAGAAGGAAGAAAAGAAGAAGAAAGAAGAAAGAGAAAGAGAAAAAAAAAACAGATACGTAGAGAAGAGGAAGAAGAGATACATGTTTTCTTCTTGAAATAATAAAATGACACGTGTTTTGGTTGTTTTGGTTTTTAATATTTTTTTGAGATATATAATTTAATAACAATAAATGGGTCATCTCTAAAATACCTTATGGGTTTTGGCTTGGAC